>KV751388.1:1350550-1378038 GCA_001698575.1 Mola mola | reverse complement strand
CGGCTAATGGGGGCTGGCTAGCTAGCGAAGCTACTGGTTTGGTTTGCAAGGTGCGGATCGTAGCCTCCAAATCACTAAGCCGCGCCTCCAACGCAGCAAATAAACTACACTTAGTACAGGTACCATTATCACTAAATGAGGCAGAGGAATAACTAAACATGTGACACACTGTGCAAGAGAGAGGAGAACGAGAGGGAGAAGCCATTGCTGTGCGCCAGGTACAATACCTGAGTTGGTTAGCGCGACACAGAACGGTTGGAAGAGTAGCGATAAATTCACTAAAATGAGAGAGGGCTAAAGGGTGCTTAAGTACAGGGTTTACACTTTCAATACACAGCAGTTAAACAATTAATGTCGTTAAAACTCTCAGATAGTTAGCAAGGTACAGCAAGACGACCAGACACAAACAACAGGAAGTGACGCAATACGCTTACCGCAGAATAGGATCCATCCATCCAATAGGACTTTACAAACAATAGGAAACAAACAAACTAATATAGTTCATTCAGCTGTGCCTCACTGCCGCCAGCTAAATTGTCATGTTTTCCATTGTTCATATGCAGCAAACTCCGCCTTTTTCATGTGAATACACCTATGAATACTTTGAGATATCCTGGGTTGACTTATTGAGTTGATAACCAGCTTTGTGGGACCGCTTAGCGTGTCTATGATTGTTGGAGTTTGGGTCGGATAACAGAAGTGTATCCTGTGTATGATGAGTAAGTGGAATAGTGGCATGAAATATTTCTGGTATTTCGCTCTTCTCTACTGTTTCTCGGAGTGTTTAGTAGGAAGCCACTGGACTTCTTACTTTGTTTGAAGACGTTTCGCCTCTCATCCGAAAGGCTTCTTCAGTTCTGAAGGTCAGTGCGTGAAACCCAGGTATTTAACCCAGAGTGGGTGGTTGAAAGCACCATGGCATCATGTGAGTCGTTAAGGTCACATGAGCCCAGGTCTCTACTGCGGTCTTGTTTTCGAGTTTCCTGTTTACCTTCAATACTTTTAAACTTTCTTAAAAATTTCCTGCAGTGGTATTGACAATAGGCTTATTCACCAGTGACATGTTTATTATTTACATACAATCGAGCAGTGATACAATGGCAGAGAATGTCTTCGGCTCCCCCAGGGGGGAGCAGCTGGAATTTGCTGCATGGTAAACGGATGTCTGGATTTCAAAGAATATCACACAGAATATCAAAGTTGAGAGGCGTATTTGATAAAAAAAATATGAACAGAGTTTTATGGACGAAGTGTTTACTGTGTCGGAACGTGTGCCTCGACCTCCCCCCCGTGTAAAAAATTGAAAGACGTTGACGGTGAGCCTATTCAAGGGACCTTCTACGAAGCAGAGTTGCAAAAAGTTAAACTGGGAAAGGACAAGTTTTTTGTGGTAGAAAAGATTTTGAAACAACATATATTCAAGGATGAAAAGCAAATTGGAAGAACTGGCCTGAGAAGTATGGGGCCACTCATTTTGTTTATTCTGTGTGAATAAAATGAATAAACATCCTCATCCTATGAGGGTGAGGAGGAAGGAGGGAAGGGATGGAATACCCTTTGTCGCCTCAAAGATGAAACACTCTTCAAGGTTATTGTATTATGAATTGAGATGGGCCCATTTGAAACACATTAGTGTGACTCAGCATAAATTCGCCTTAGTGTCATTAATAGAAGAATTTCTAAATCAATGATGTCCAAGTGTTCCACATGGCTGTTGATGACCTGTACTTTTGTCCACTCTTGAATGTGACATTTATCATTTTCTGTGCTTGACCTGACAAATAATAATAATAATAATAACGCAGCGAAATAAATGCAACCTTCCGTGCACAACTGTTTTCCAACGTCAGTCCGGAGTACTAATAAGCACTCATCGCAGCTGATGCACAAGGATAGGATAGGAACCAGCAAAAACCTTTAAAAAACAACAATCAGGACCTTTCATTTTGTTTATTCTCTCTCCCCCCAGCTTACATCATGGACAGATCCCTCCAGGAGGGGTTTTATATCACATTATCTCCAACGCTAGTAAGGATGTGTTTATAAATAATATAAGTTCTGATTTCACAGTGAATCTGGCTAAAGCCATAGAACTGAAAGGACAATGGGTCTGAAACTGAAAGGACACAATAGGTCTGTGTGAAATCATTTACCCCCATACGACCCCTGAAACAGAGGAGAAAAGGAAGAAGAAGAAGAAGAAAAAGAAGGGAAGGAAGAAGAGAAAGGCAGAGAAGAAGGAGGGAAAGGAGGAGGAGGAGGAGGAAGAGTTGGAATACCCCTTGTTGATCAGTACAAAATTTAATTGGGGAGGATATTACGACCATCCTAAAATACTCCTGGATCAAGTCATCCAACCACTCAGAAAGCATGTTCCAAGCGCAGACATTTCTTACAAAAGGGGGCACCAGCACTTGGAGTTTAAAGGAGACGGTCAACATAGAATCTGTACATTTTCCCCCTTGGCCTACAGCTGGGTTTGAAACCAGACGAGTGGTGGAGCGTCTCCAACTGCGCCGCCCCTTATCCCTGCAATCTCCATGCCGGGTTATACAACCTGTTTATTTACACGGACATCATTCAATATCAACCGGTCGGCAACAGCTACTCGCAGATTCTGGATGTGGTGTACGTCAAAGGTGATTTTGGAGACATGGTGAGCAATAGATACAACACCGCGCATTAATTTAATTTTGTTTACGGAAAGACTATCCTGAAGATTCATTTTAAACCTGAGAAAGCCCTGAGGGTTTTGTGAGGCCTTCTTTCACCTCCGTAACATTGTTAAAATCTGGCACATCCTGTCTCAACAAGATGCCGAAAAACTTGTTCACGCATTTGTTACTTCCAGGCTAGATTACTGTAATTCTTTATTTTTAGGTTTCTCTAATAAGATTTTAAAGACCCTCTAGTTAATCCAAAATGCAGTAGCACGTGTACTGACTAACGCTAATATCAGAGACCATATTTCCCCTGTACTGGCTTCCCTGCACTGGCTCCCAGTTAAATTCAGAATAGAAATTTTAAATCCTTGTCCTCACCTACAAAGCTATTCATGGTCAGGCACCATCTTAAAGAACTGATAGTACCCTATCACCCATCCAAGATGCTCCCAGGATGCAGGCTTATTGGTGATCCCAAGAATTTCCAAAAGTAGAATGGGAGGCAGAGCTTTCAGCTATCAAGCTCCTCTCCTGTGGAACCATCTTCTAGTCTCGGTACGGGAGGCAAACACACTCTGATTTTAAGAGTAGGCTTAAAACCTTCCTTTTTGATAAAGATTATAGTTAGGGCTGGTCTATCTAGCCCTAAGTTATGCTGCTATAGGCATAGGTTGCTGGGGGAACACTCCATGATGCACTGAGCTTCTCTGCCCCCTCTGACTCAGACTCCATCTCTTCTTCTCTAAATGTCCATCTCCTTACACTAACTTTACTTTCTAGGTTGCGGTGGGAGCTGCTGCTGGGGTCCTGCCTGATGCCTACTGCCCAAATTAGGACAAGAGATCCACGGATTACAATGACTTCTGGACCAATAGACTACACCTGCTTCTGGATCACTACACCTCACATAGCCCTGGATTTATAGATTACACATTCTCTTGGACTCACTGACTACATCAGCAACACTCAGATCTTGATACATGGACTATAATGACTCCTGGACCAATTGACTACATCACGGTTGGAGCTGCCGTTGGTCTCGCCTGATGCCTACTGCTCAAATTAGGACAGGAGATTCTGTGACTTGGCTCCTAGGCTGGATTCCTCAGCCTATCCAATGGAATACAATGAATTCTGGATCAACATACTATACCTACATTTTATCCGCATTTTTGCACTCATTTGAACTCAAACATTCTTAGTAAACTGTTATTGTTATGTTGTTGTGTTCTGTACAAGTGACATCTATTGCACGTCTGTCCGTCCTAGGAAGAAGGATCCCTCCTCTGTGGTTCTTCTTGATGATTCTTATTTTGCCTGATTAGGGTTTTTTAAGTTTTTCCTCACCTGGTTCGAGGGTCTAAGGGCAGAGGGTGTCACATCTGTACAGTTTGTCAAAGCCCAGTGTGATAAATTGCGATTTTGGGCTATAGCAATAAAATTTGATTTAATTTGATTTGATTTTCTCTCTTTCTTTCTCTCTCTCTCTCAATCTGAGAAATCATAGCCCAAATCTGGCAGGACCCTCACCGTTTTGGGAGGTATTATGGAAATCAAGTGGGCAGAGTTCTCCCTGGATTTCACGGTGCTCCCGTGATGTACGGTCGCGTCTTCGGTCAAGCCGTTGCCAAAATGACGAAGACCCCCGAGCAGGAAGGATCGGGAGGTATAATGATTTTATCGCAAAGAGCTCAATTTAACGCTGGTCTGTTTTACAAAGACATAGCAGGTGCGATGGACTCTTTCGTGACCGTCGACGGACCTAATAGTGGGCTCAATCAGAAAGTTTGGTTGGGCTGAAATTCTAGAGCGATTCATCTGATGGGTCCGATTCACACCGACATATCTTTTAGCGAAAAGCTTCTGCTCAACTCTGTAGATGTGAGAATTAAACTCAGTCACAACGACGTGGAATACCTGGCCCTCTGTCAGAACAGCAGGCAGGTTCCCGATAAAGCCATCCAACCTCAATTTAACCATGGGTTTCCGTCAGAGAGTTTTACAACATGTTAACCTCCATGGGGAGACACTTGAAAGATTTACCTCTGAGCATCGACAGAAAGGAATCCAAGTTGGCTACTCTTTATTCATCTTTAATATCAATGCCCTCGAAATGAGATTCAGAGTCTCCTTGCCCCACACGTCCACCCTCATCGTTTACGCTTGTTACGATTCTATTTTGGAGATCAATTCCAAACAGCAAGTGCTGGTAGACTACTACTGAGCCCCTCCCCTCCTGCCGAGCCAAAAGAAGCATAAATACTCACCGGTTGGAAATTCTTGTGCGTCGTTTACTAGGAGATGCGTTCGGTTGAATGTGGTTTTAGGACCAGTTACCCGTGAGTTGGTGTTGGTTTATACTTCCCGTTTACCTGATAGTGAACACACATCCCGTAGACCGACCCGGGGAGCACTGGCTGGCGTTGACTCTGGAGGAAGATGGAAAAGCCAGCTTTTTTGACTCTTTTGGATTCCCTACAAATTTTACTCATTACCCTAAGAGCATTTTACAATTTCTAGAGCGCCCTGTGTCAACATCCTGTACCACGACCTCAAGCTTCAACACCCCCTGTCCTTGGTATGTGGTCAACCTTGGGTTCATTATTTGTGTCATAGGGCCTGCAGTTTATCGTATGAAAATGTATTGTCTTTATATCAGGAGGATGTGCTAAAAAATGATGGTTATCTCAGTTTGTTTGAAAATATCAACAATGTATGAAAAATCACGCTGTCGGCTCTTGTAACTAGTCGGCCTGTTCCTTAAAAGTATTCAGAGAGTGTTATGGGAGGTGAAATAAAAAATCTGGAGATTGTTTCAATAAAGTAAAAAAACAAAAACAAAAAAAACTTTATTGCATCTATGCGTACAATTTGTTTACTTGTATAAAAAAAAAAACTACCACAACAACAACCAATGTGGGGCTATTTTTTTTGTCGGATACTCTTTTTCTTTGTCTGGCTTCTTCGGGACTAAACCAAAGCGGGCCAGATCTTTCTGGCAGATCTTACGGTTTTCTCCGTCCAGGAGTGACGACATACTTGTCGTTTCCTCCTCCTCCTCCAACTGGAGATGGTGGTATTGAGCACGAGCTTGAGGGTTCCTCACCGAGGATAAGGGGATATTGATTTTTTTTCTGCATATTTAAAAGACTAGTCCAACCTGTGGGTGGTATGGAGTGTGATTTTTTACGTTGAGAGGCGGACAGGTTTTTTAACAAGTCGATCATGTGAGAGCCTTTCACAATACGTCCCTCGTATACAAATTTGACTTTAGGTGTCCAGGCTGAGCTAATTTTCGGAGGACGTATTCGGCAGTTTTTCTGTTTTGTGGGGGGAGGTTTTTCAGCACCTTCTTAACTATCACCCCAGCCTCTGTTTCAGCACCTGGAGCAGTGTCCTGTGCTGATTCAGGACCCGGAACAGCATCCTGTGTCGTTTCAGGACCACGGCCTGTGACGATGAGCTCGCTTACTGGAGGAAGCGTTAAAGTCACGTATTTGTCTTCCTTTTCAAATTGTTCGAGCAACTTGTTTAGAACAGATTGTTTAATCCAGGATTGTTTAATACGGTTGTCATTTTGACATCCAGTTCATGTTCGGCAGTGTGTCTCATTGAGGGTTCAGACTGCTGCTGCTGCCGAAGACAATTCAGCTGATGAGATGTCACCAGAAAAATTTTTTGAGCTATCATTACGATTGTCTTCGAACGAGTCCTCTGATCAGATACCCAATGATGGGGATGACCGCTGAGAGCAGAGAATAGAAACCCTCTGGACTTCTTTTTCAATGTGCGTCATTTGCGTTTGAGTCCGATTCTTTTATTGGCCAGCACTCTAATGATGATCTTTTGCTTTTTTAATTTCTTATATTGACAAGCATGAGATGTTACTTTTTAAAGATTAAAAGCGATCTTGCAGTGTGAAGAAAGTCTGAGGAATATTTGTGCTGAATATCTTTACCATGTGAAGGCATGGTAAAGAGGTTTCAGTTAAAGCGCGTTTCTTTTTATTCGCTCTGACATGATAGCTTACTTTGGGCGGCTGTGGCTCAGATGGTAAAGCTGTCGTCCAGTGATCAAAGGGTTCCTGGTTCGATCCCAGACCCCACAGTCAACATGTCAAAGTGGCCTTGAGCAAGACACTGAACCCCAAATTGCTCCTGATGCTGCATTCAGTGCATGAATGTGTGAATGGTTACTGCTCCTGATGAGCAGGTGGCACTTTGCAAGGTAGTCACTACCACCAGAATATGAATGTGTGTGTGAATGGCCGAATGCAAAACCTGTGTTTTAAAGCGCTTTGCGTGGTCAACAATGACTAGAAAAGCATTGCATAAATACAGGACATTTACCATTAAGCAGGCAAACCGCTGGCCACTGATGGGGTATTATTCTCGATCTGAGTCTGTAGGCTTCTGGGGGGGTTCGAGGGAACAGCTTTTTTTTTAAATTTTACAGTTCAGAATGAACATAGGTTGTTTCATTCATCACATACAGGTAGGTAGGTAAGAAAGTACATTGATCAATAAAGTAATACAAAAAATGTACATTCATCAATACACTAATACAAATGACGTACATACATCACATGTTCACAGTTTTTTTTTTTTGTTTCTTTTCTGGTTTCAGTAACCAAAAGGCAAAGTGCAACCCTATGGCAAGAGGAGTCTCTTGTTGTACACGACTTTTTTGAAACTTTTTCGGAACAGAAATTTTTCAGTGTAAAACCCTTTTTATCACGGGTAATTTGGTGTTGTGGAGCTGGAATCACATTTTCGCCCTCCTCCATCTTTTGAATATAGCCCTCTCACAACATTCCTGCGTCTGAGTGATGCCCCTCATGCAAAACACATTTTTTTTTCTTTTTTTTTTTTAATTTCTAGTTTGATAGGTTTCATAGATTCTGAATGCTGTCACCCTCCAGCTGCCCCAGATAGTTTCCCAACTCTAATTCAACCTCCCCCTCTTTCACCATGAAGATCAGGCTGTCTGTGTCATAGTAGAGCACCCTCTCCTGCAGCTGTTGCAAATAACTGTACAGTTTTAATTGCCCATTAGCGGTGGTGAATGCGACGATAAATACATTATTTACCTTGGAGGGTGCTACAACGCAGCAATCGATTGAACCATAGCCACTTTTGGATTGAGGAAATTAAAGTAGGTGAAAACAGGTAGCTAAAAAATTCCTCGGGTTCGCTGATGAGAGAGACACAGATTACTTCGTTGCCAAAACTTTCCCCAAAAGCTGTTGAGGCACAATTTGGATACCTGTTTTTTTGCCGGATTGATTAGATTTTTGCTTCCAGCAAAATCCCCTGATTGGTTTGATAGTTCCCGATCCATCGCCTCCACGAAGTACCCTGAAGCTTCCTGCTTACCTTTCAAAAAAAGTGTGCATGTATTCCACAAAGATGGAATCACTCCGTCTGTCAAAGTGACACACCTCGGTGATTTAACCCACTCTATAGCCCATTTCCATCACTTTGTTGAATTCGGGGTCAACCCAGACCCCGGTCAAAGCTGTAGCTTCATTGTTGTGTCTGCACTGGCCCTCTTGGAAATTAATTTCGTCACAGGTGCGAAACATTGTAAAAACTTGTTTCCCTCGCGTGGTTTTGTAAGGCAAAACAAGGAAATAAAGGCCTCGGGCGGGTAAACAACTGCTCTGATTAACCCAAAGTAGTTTTTGTGACTCCCAAAATCTTTGTACAGGATGATGGGGTGTCCGAGAGGATAAGGATAACTACAATTGACATAGGGATACAAAGATGTCGTGTACATACCGGACGCTGTTCTCCGAGCCCGTCGTGTACCTCAGCTGCACCGCACCATTCCTCCCGCTGTACAGGGCTCAACAAAGAGCTAGGGGTTCAGGAGAGTCAAACTGTTTCAGGAAACGGCTCAGTCCTTGCTCTTGGACATATCCTTCCACTCGTGCTTTCTCACAACGACCAGCTTCACGCCGTAAACAGACTTTAACGTCTACAATTTCTCCTCACTAACCTCATGTACCTGCTCAAAGAGGAGCCCTCTCAAAGGACAAGTGTCCTGCGGCCAAAAACAAGACGGACGCCCGTGATAAAAACACTCGAGGTACTCCCACACATACTCCACGCCGTCTATCATGGCATAACCATCTACAAAGTAGGGCCCTATTTTCTTTCCTTTAACGCGTGCTGAATAAACGTGTTTCAACTGTGTGACACTCAGTCTAACCACTGTATGCCGGTGCTGGAGAAAGTTATGAACTGTAGTCGTCAGGGGCTGGTATGGCTAGAATGTCATGGGGTAAAAAGTTGGTGAGAAACACCACACAGGCCGAGGTGATTGTGACGCAGCTGAAAGGATTGACCCCCGTCTTGTAGATGTACTCTTTTCTGAAAGACGTGCATACTGTGGAGAGAATGCGCACGTCGTTTTGACAGTAACGCAGAGCTTCTTCCCTAAAATTAAAAATGCCCCGACAAGCCGAATAATACCACTCATGGAACTCTCACGCGCTACACCGTATGTATGCGGGGGCGGGTAGACACCCACATAGTTTATGCTTTTCTCTGAGATGAAATGATGAGAGAAATAACCCTTGAGTTGATTTGTGAAACCTAACACCTTAGGCATAGTGGATAAGCACATGGTGAGGAAATACAGCCAGTCAATGCATTTTTGCCTGTAATCTACATCCTCAAAACAAGTCACTTTACTGCCTTGCATGATGAATGAAGGTTTTAACCCCTCTTCCACCATAGCTTTGAGCAGGAGATAGCTGTCAAATCCTCTGGCGTTGTGCACAATAAACACTGAATTTTCATACAGAGGTCTCCTGAAATGCAGGAGAAACTCGTGCGCGCATTTGACACCCCACATGTGCCACTCGACCCCTTGCCATGTTTTTGTGCATACTAAAAAGGGGACGTAATGCCCCATTAGATTGAGATAGGTTTCAAAATCGTAGAATGACTCCGAGCTGGAACTAAGGGCTGCATGTAACACAGATGGTTTTCTGAGGAGTCTGTTTTCGGGCGTCAATTTCACCCCTCAGATTTTACATTTCTGCCTCGCACACACGTGTGATTTCACGCCGTCTGTAATAGCCACACAATAAAGTTTTTTACGTTAGACATTTTTTACACATTTGACAGAGGCAACTGCAGCTCTGTATTGAGGCGTGTGGTGTCTGGTGAGACAGCCCGGGGAATGACACACTCTGTGGCAATCATTACACACTCAAGGCTCCGAAGCCTCCAGGCTATAGGCAGGGTCGTGAAATACGGAACAGTAACCATGGCAATGATGAGCGTGAGGACTGTAATAGACTTTGAAGCAGTAGTTGCAAACGTATTTACATCCCAGAAAACCTTTGATATTTTTGATGCCGTAGTAGTGATTTTTAAAAAGAAAGAAAACTAACGGATTTTATCGATCGGGGAAATCTGTCTGGAACTGATTGATGGATCGTTTGCCTTCCTTTCTGTAAAATTGTCTGATATCATTAAAAGTCACAGGCGTCTGAGCCGTTAAACCAACGCCGCCATTCTGCTTCCCACACGCTAAGACCGGACTCGAGGAGATGAACGGTGCAGATGACAAAGCACAGTTGATTGTCAGAGTTATTCACGCAGTACAGAAAGTGCTTTTTCGTTGATAAAATTTTGTCATCTAGCGTTTTTCCAAGCTTTCTTTTAACGCTGCCTTGTCATTCGCTGTCTGCAAATGACCTGTAATCAATTCTAACGTGCGATCCGCCATGTCCGACATGTTAGATAACATGAGTTGATCCAAGAGAGCTTGGAAACCAGAAAGCTTCATGTCACCGTCACCATTTAACAACGAACACGCTATTTTGCAATCACTCGCCTCTCAGTTCCAGCTGGATCACATCCTGATGTCTGACTTGAGAGAATACTTTTTCTGTCATGCGCTGTGCGACCGCCATCACGTTGCCATAAAATAAATCGGGCACGGGTTGAGGGTCGGGGAAATTTATAAGCTCTCTGATTTCAGTGTTATTAAACCCACTACGCGTGATCACTATGGGTGGAGAAGGAGCCGCATTTCCTCCGCGTTGTATAGGCTGGTGGACGGGGACGTGAACAGGAGGCCTTTCAGTGCCTTCTAAAGCTGCTGCTGCTACAGAATGTTGTGAATCCTGGGATGCCACATTTTCATTCATATTTACAAGCATAATGCTCTCACTCACATCATTGATGGCCTGAAAACGATCTTCAGAGGTGGAGGGAGCCTCATTTTGTAGTCGCACAGGATTCTTATCAGAGAGGAGTTGACAAGTTAAATCTACTGCCTCAAAAACATCCATTGCTTTGATTTGAAATGAACGATTAAAGACTAAATAATTTTAAATTGAACTGATAAATGTTGCAATACTCTACCAGACGTATGAAAAAAATCAAAAAATCATTCAATTTCACCGCCAACTCGAGAATGGAGGGTCGACCCTCTGTCCAGCACACACAATAGGAGGGCGCCGCTGTCGGAAATTCCGTCTTCGTTTACGTAATTGGCGGCGGAGCTCGCCTTGTCGCAACCCGCCCCATAACAGTTTTAACAAGGTTCGGAAGAAAGAATAGAATATGCATCCGTGAATCAACAGCGCATTTTGAGCATTGACAGACAATGATTTAGATTTTAAGGAATTGCATCATAACTTATCTGGAGCTGCTCGAGCCAGAGGATGTGTCTGAGGAGAAGCTGAATGTTTGATGGATCTCCGATAATCATTTACAATTTCTCTGGGTCCTACCCTCCGGCCGGGTATCATTACGTAAACTATTCTCTTCCGGGACAGTTCCTCGACTCTCCGTTATTTCAATAGGAGTCTCTGGGAGATGGAGTGCTTGCGCTGGCTGAGTTGAAAGACTTTGAAATCTGAGAATTTCGGCTAACTCTATCCATCCGTCAGAGCTGAAAGAAAACACACATAGAAATAAAAACATTTTCAAAAACTTTCAAAACTTTTTCTGTAATGAAGGAAGATACGACCTTTAATAAATTATTATAAAACTTTAAAAACAATAAACTCACTAGGAAAGTCATGAGACAGCCATTCAAGCTCTGTGAAGACCTCCCGCTGCAAAATCCCCCTCTGTAACACATTTTTTAGGGTGGGGGGAATGGGACTCAATTGCGCCGGTCATATATCCAACCCCATGACATTTTTTCTGCATGCTTTACTGACTCTTTGCTTCAATTGATGTCTTTTTGTTTGTTCAACACAGTTCCAATTGTGGAACAAGATGTTGTGAGAGTAGAAAGGTTTCTGGTACGAAAGTATTCTATGGGATAAGGTTCCCACGTCATGTCTTGAACTTGAACAAGGTCTTTCTTTGTTTTTATAGAATGTACACACAGGTTACACGTACAAAGGCACAACTCTATCGGAGTATCAGAGTTGCTTCGGCCTGTTTGGGATCCATCTGTTCTCTATGGCTCTCAAGGACTGTCAGAGAGTGAAGGGGAAGAGAGGACTCTGTGAAGGAGGATTCACACGGTACTGCTGAAGATGTTACTTCCATGAGGGTCAGAAATCATACTGAATTAATTTTCGCATCACCACCACCATGCCTCATTGGATGAAATTTAATGCCGCCTTACCGCATCATTACTTACGTGTATGGTTTTCAAAGTCACTCTCCTTGGATGACATTCGAATCCTGCCTTACTATGTCATTGCTTACGTAAATGCCAACACCCCCCCATACCCCCCGAACCCAGTGATGTCGGTCAACCTGTCAAAACCTTGACAAAAGGTAGATTTTAGAGTGAATTACAGAGTGATTCTCTCACTCACAGTGAATCTGGCTAAAGCCATATCTTAATTTCCACTACATTTGACAGTTTACAGGGGTCTAAATCTTTACAAAACTAGATCTGTCATCGAGTCCAAATAAGGGAAGGAGATGAATGGAGCTTTTAACAAACCTCTTAGACATTATGAGTATCTGGTGATGCCTTTCAGTCTCAACTAATGCTCCAGTTGTTTTCCAGAATCTTGTAAATGACGTTCTAAGAGATCTCCTCCATCATAAGGTTTTTGTATATTTAGATGATATTTTGATTTTCTCCTCTGATTTAAATTCTCATGTTAAGGGAAGTTCTGTGGAATTTATTGTCTCATAAGCTTTATGTTAAAGCAGAAAAGTGTGAGTACAAACTCAGTTTCTTTCTTGGGGTATGTAATCTCTGAAGGTCAAATCAAGATGGGCCAACAGAAGGTCTGAGCGATAGTTAATTGGCCAGTTCCATCTTCTCGTAAAGATGTACAGCTTTTTTTGGGATTTGCAAAGTTCTACTGAAAGTTCATTAGAAATTTCAGTTGTTGCTTCTCCCCTCCATGCTCTCATGTCCTCCAAAACACAGTTCTCCTGTTTTCCTCAAGCTGAAAAGGCCTTCCAAATGCTAAAGAAGAGTTTTGTTTCCTGAGTGAGATAACTAGATCATTGTGGAAGTTGGAAGGATGCTTCAGACTCTGGAATAGGAGCTTTGGAATAGTAAAGATTATAAAATTCATCCCTGTGCCTATCTTTTGAGAAAACTTGCTTCAGCAGAGAGGAGTTACTCTATTGGAGACTGGGACCTGTTGGTTGTCAAAGCAAGGTTGGAAGAGTGGAGACGGTGGCTGGAGGGAGCGAAACAACCTTTTGGTGGTATGAATTGAACATAGAAACCTTGAGTACATAAAAAAAAATGCTAAAAGACTGAATTAACAACAAGCTAGATGGATTATGAATCTCCGGATTATTCTCCTGATTTCATTTCACATTATATTATCGTCCTGGATCTAAAAATGTCAAACCAGACATCCTGACTTGCCTAAACTCACTTGTGTCAGATCCTGAGCCTCCCACCTCCATGTTACCTGCTACCTGCTTTGTTGGGGCTATAACTTGGAAGGCTGGGAGGAAGGTGAAGGAGGCTATACAGGGGATGGAGATTCCTCCTGGTACATCACCTAACAGGTTGTATGTTTCTAAGGAACTAAGGGGTCTAGTAATTCAATTGGCTCAAATCTCCTTAATTTCATGCCACCCTGGTGTTCGCAGAACAATGTTCCACATTTGCAGCTTGTTCTGTGTGCGCCCAAAACAAAACCTCCAACAGACCTCCAGGAGGTCTTCTCCGGCCGCTTCCTGTAACACTGCGCCGCTGGTCGGACATTTCCTTGGACTTTGTGACTGGTTTATCAACCTCAGAAGGTAACACAGTTGTGTTCACAGTTGTAAACCGGTTTTCTAAGATGGTTAAACTTTTTGAGTTCATGGTTTCCCTAGGAACATCCGTAGGCAGATAGGAGGAGACAAGCAGAGCCAGTCTACCCCCCTGGTCAGAAAGTTTGGCTCTCACCTAGAGATTTCCCTCTATGAACTGAGTCACGTAAGATAACTCCTGGGTTTATTGGTCCATTCCCAAAATCAAAAGTCATTATTTCATTTGTTTTGAGGCTCAAAACCTAGGTCCTCCCGGTTCCACCCATCATTCCATGTGAGCAAGGTTAACCCTGTTAAGGAGAGCACTCTTGTCCCAGCCTCAAAGCCACTACCTCCTCCCTGCATCATTGATGGTGAACCAGTTTACAGTGTGCGGCGCTTGCTAGCTGTCTGGCGTCTGGGACGAGGCAGGCAGTATTTGATGGACTGGGAGGGCTACGGTCCAGAGGAGCACTCCTGGGTTGCCTCGAAGGATATTATGGACCCTCAGTGGATTAAAGAATTTTTAAATATTCATCCTTTGATTTCTGGGATGCCAGATGTTGGCTGTGGGGGGGCAGAGTGGTACTGTCAGGGTCCGGTAGTCTCAAGTGTCTGTTTGTCAGGGTCTGTTTGTGTTATTCTGTTTTATTTTGAATTGAATATAAGTATACATATATACTTATATAAAGTATATATAAAGTGTAGATGGTAAGAATGCACATCAGACACACAACACTATATGTGACACAGAATTCTTATTGCCTCATATTGGGTCTTCTCATCACTTGTAACTTCAACCCCTTTTTTTTTGTGATCATTGTTGGGGCACAGGGAAACAACAATTAGATTACATTTTGGCCATCAATACTAATTAATAATTATCAAATATAGGTATTAATAATATTAATTTATAGGAATCTGATTTACATTAGATCACCTTAGGGCACCACCCTTAAAAGAAGGAAAAAGATGGCCAATTCAATTATTCAGTCTTAAAAAATCTACCAAACTCTGCAATTGGAAAATTTGATTAAACATACACATGTTACTTTACCTGTTTGTGTTTGTGTGTGTGTGTGCGTGTGTGTGTGTGTGTTTGTGTGTGTGTGTCATCATGGAGCCAGGTTAGAAAGAGGATTGTGACGAATGCAAGAACCTGAGTCTCTTTAAAACTTATTAACATCAGCTCATAAGTGTGGCAAAGCCATCTAATCATAACCTCACTACAGTCACAACAATACAGCAGTTAAAAAACTATTTTTTTCTTTTAGAACCATTTGCTGTTTCATGCCTAGTCATGCTGTGCTTTACTAGGCACAAGTCAAAATTACCAGTCCATGGAAAAAGGAATGCTTGTGTCCAAAGTTTTTATCCAAGCTGGAAGAATTGGTTGGAATTAAGCTTGGTTTTAGACCTTGTTGTGTAACCTTAGGGAAGCAGGATGGAGTAAAAAAGCTCCTGGCAGAGTTCGCAGTTCTACATTAACTTTGAGAGACTCCTGTTACTTAATAGCTAGCCCTTCAGTTTCTGAGGTTGCTGGCTCAGCCAATCAGGTGAGTCCTAGGGTAGGTTCACACTTAAGTGTGAAAAACTGGGGCTTGGGGTTTGTTCCCAGAACACTCATCCACGTTGATTAGTTTTAATGTCAGGAATGACCTGATGTGTGGATCCCAATGTCATCATCATCATCACCATAAGTGTCCTGTGTGAAACGTCAACATGCCTGAACCCCAACCGTGATTTTTTCCTAAACCTAACCACATCATTTTGCTGCATAAAATAATTTAAAGTAATTAAAAACTTTTTGAAATACCTGAAAATACTATTTATTAAATACTATGTATACTATTTGTTAAATAATAAAATAAAATGTCAAAAACACGTGTCTACATATTTGGCACTAACCACGGTCTCCGCATTACGATCCAGTGTAATATCTGAACCAAATCACCTTGAGCTCCAGCTTTCACAGTTTCCTCTTCTTTACACCATTCCACCTGACTTTTTCCTTATAACCACTTATAACCACCCAAATGATCTTACAAAACAGGCTATCACTTTCCTTGAACTTAGATGTGAAACCAAGCATATATTACATTAAAACAATGCGCACACAGAAAACAGACTGAGACATTCACAGAGCTTGCTGGGGCATTCACAATACCGCATCCTGAAAAACCACCTCAGGTGTAACAACGTCCCACTTTACCCTGTTGATATATGATTCACAAATCTGATTTGAAAAAAAGAATAATTTTCATATGCTTATATACCTGTTTTTGTTGTGAATGAATGACAATGTGCCATTTAAGGATTTTAACATGGAAATGTTTCTGCAAATATGTTCTGTTATGTTTATGGTAATACATCAAATCAAATCAATCAAATCAAATTTTATTTGTATAGCCCGAAATCACAATTTACACATTATCTCACTGGGCTTTGACAAACTGTACAGGTGTGACATCCTCTGCCCTTAGACCCTCGAACCGGGTGAGGAAAAACTTAAAAAACCCTAAACAGGGAAAATAAGAAACCTCAGGAAGAGCCACAGAGGAGGGATCCTTCTTCCTAGGACGGACAGACGTGCAATAAATGTCACTTGTACAGAACACAAAAACATGATAACAACAGTTCATTTAGAATGCATAAAACATCCATGAGTCCCAGAGTCTGTGGATTCTATGAGTCCGGATGTATGGAAAGTCTAGTGATCCAGACGCAGGTGGACTCTGTTGGTCCAGGAGTCATTGTACTCCATGTAGGAAGATCTGGGTGTTGCTGAGTCCAAGAGTATGTAGAATCTGTAAATCCAGGGATATGTGAAGTGTAGTGGTCCAGAAGCAGGTGTAGTCTATTGATCCAGAAGCCATTGTGATCTGTGGGTCCCGATTTGCACTTGGAAATCCAGCCTAGGATCCAAGTCACAGGATCCAAGTCACAGGATCTCCTTTCCTAATGTGGCCAGGGGGCATCAGGCAGGACCACAGCAGCACCTCCCACCGCGACCTAGAAAAACCTGCAGGATGGTAAAGCACAACGACTCCGGGGAAGAAGTAAAGTTAGTGTAAGGATATGGACATTTACAGGAGCAGAGAAGGAGTCGGAGTCAGAGGGGGGAGAGAAGAAAGCTCAGTGAATCATGGAGTGTTCCCCCAGCAACCTAAGCCTATAGCAGCATAACTAAGGGCTAGATAGGCCAGCCTTAACTATAAGCTTTATCAAAAAGGAAGGTTTTAAGCCTACTCTTAAAATCAGAGAGTGTGTCTGCCTCCCGTACCAAGACTGGAAGATAGTTCCACAGGAGAGGAGCTTGATAGCTGAAAGCTCTGCCTCCCATTCTACTTTTGGAAATTCTTGGGATCACCAATAACCCTGCATCCTGGGAGCGTAAGGTTCTGGATGGGCGATAGGGTACTATGAGCTGTTCAAGATAAGATGGTGACTGACCATGAATAGCTTTGTAGGTGAGAACAAGGATTTTAAATTCTATTCTGAATTTAACTGGGAGCCAGTGCAGAGAAGCCAGTATGGGGGAAATATGGTCTCTGATATTAGTTCTAGTCAGTACACGCGCTGCTGCATTTTGGATTAACTGAAGAGTTTTTAAAATTTTGTTAGGGCAACCTGAAAATAAAGAATTACAGTAGTCCAGCCTGGAAGTAACAAACGCATGAACTAGTTTTTCTGCATCTTGTTGAGACAGGATGTGCCGGATTTTAGCAATGTTACGGAGGTGAAAGAAGGCGGTCCTTGAAATCTGTTTAACATGTGATTTAAAAGACAGCTCCTGGTCAAAGATAACACCCAGGTTTCTGACAGTGGTGCTGGAGGCCAAGGCAATGCCATCCAGATTAACTATGTTGCTGGATAATGAGTCTCTAATGTGTTTGGGGCCCAGCACAATGACTTCAGTTTTGTCAGAGTTTAACATTAAAAAGTTATGAAACATCCAGTTTTTAATGTCCTTAAGACATGACTGTAGATTAGCTAACTGATGGGTTTCATCTGGCTTCATTGATAAGTATAGTTGTGTGTCATCTGCATAACAGTGAAAATGTATGGAGTGCTTTCTAATAATTTTACCTACAGGAAGCATATATAGAGTAAATAGTAATGGTCCAAGCACAGAACCTTGTGGGACTCCATGACTAACCTTGTCATATCTTGATGATTCATCATTAACATGAACAAAATTATATCTATCAGATAGGTAGGACTTAAACCATCTTAGAGCAGATCCTTTAATGCCAATTTGGTGTTCCATCCTCTGTAGTAAGATGTGATGATCGATAGTGTCAAAAGCTGCACTAAGATCTAATAAGACTAGTATAGAGATAAGTCCTGCATCAGATGCAGTGAGGAGGTCATTTGTAACTTTTACCAATGCCGTTTCTGTGCTGTGATGCTTTCTAAAACCTGACTGAAACTCTTCAAATAGACTATTATACTGAAGAAAGCCACATAGTTGTTTCGCTACTGCTTTCTCTAGAATCTTTGAAAGAAAGGGGAGGTTGGATATTGGTCTATAGTTGGCTAAAACTTCTGGGTCTAGGGTAGGTTTTTTTAGGAGCGGTTTAATTACAGCTACTTTAAATGACTGGGGCACATAACCTGTTACAAGGGATAGATTGATAATGTTTAGTAGTGGATTTCTAATTAGGGGTAAAACCTCTTTGAGCAACCTAGTAGGTATGGGGTCTAGTATACAGGTTGATGATTTAGATGAAGATAATGTTGTCGTTAGTTCCTTAAGGTCAATTGGATGGAAGCTTTCCAAACACACATCAGGACTAATAACAGCCTCTATAATTCCTGTTGCTGAACTGGAATCTGTGGAGTGTAGGATATTTTCTCTGATAAGTCTAATTTTATTATTGAAGAAGTTCATAAAATCATTACAGGTGAGGGCTCTAGGAATGCATGGTTCAATAGAATGATGGCTCTCAGTCAGCCTGGCTACAGTGCTGAAAAGGATCCTGGGCTTATTCTTGTTTTCTTCTATCAACGCTGAATAGTAGTCTTTTCTTGCTCGGCGAAGGGCCTTCCTGTATACTTTAAGGCTATCCTGCCAGGCCATGTGTGGCTCTTCCAGTTTAGTGGAACGCCATTTCTTTTCAAGTTTATGAGTTTTCTGTTTTAACTTGCGAGTGTTAAGATTATACCACGGAGCTAGTCTCTTTACTGGTTTTGTTTTCTTTTTAACTGGGGCAATGGAATCGAGTGAAGCACGTAGAGAGCCGGCAGTGAAATCGGCAAGGTGATCAAGCTGGGAGGGGCTAAATTTAAGATATGACTCCTCTGTTATTTTGGGATATGGCACTGAAATTAATGCAGAGGGAATAATTTCTTTAAAATTTTCAACAGTGTCCTCAGATATGCATCTGCTATAATAACTAGTGACTCTTGGTTTATAGTTGATGAGCAGAAATTCAAATGTTAGAAGATAATGATCTGATAAAAGCAGATTTTGCGCAGAGACATTTAAATGCTCAATTTCAATGCCATATGTCAGAACAAGATCAAGGGTGTGATTAAAAGTGTGTGTTGATTCTTGTACACACTGACAGAAGCCGAATGAATCTAATAGTGAGAGAAATGCCGTACCAAGGCTGTCGTTTTCAATGTCTACATGGATATTAAAGTCACCTACAATAATGACTTTATCTGTTTTGAGGACCAAAGCTGAGAGAAACTCTGAAAATTCAGATAAAAATTCAGTGTAGGGTCCAGGTGCTCGATACACTATAACAAACATAATTGGAGTTTTCATGGTTGGATCGGAAATGCTAAGAATGAGATTTTCAAATGAACTAAATTTTTGTTTGGGCTTAGGGTTTATTAATAGGGCAGAATTGAAAATGGCTGCAACTCCACCACCTCTGCCAGTGTCTCTGGGAATGTGTGTGTTAATGTGACTGGGAGGAGTGGATTCATTAAGACTTACATATTCGTCTTGGCACAGCCAAGTTTCAGTAAGGCAGAATAAATCAATATTGTTATCTGATATAAGCTCATTTATTAATACACCTTTAGATGATAGGGATCTGATATTCAAGAGTCCACATTTAAGTCTCTTTACTTTGTAAACTGCCTCATTAGTGGTGTTGATTTTTATTAAGTTCCTATGTGAACTCTTATTTGATTTAGTGAATTTAGTGAATTTATGTGGACGGGGGACAGACAGTCTCTATGGGGTTGTAGGTGGATGACTCTAAAGGAAGCGCAGAGAAGCGTGTAAGACTGCAACTCTGCTTCCTGGCCTCAACTCTGAATTGTCAATTTGGCTGACTAATAAATCTGGCCATATTTCTAGAAATGAGAGCAGCTCCATCCCAAGTAGGATGGATGCCGTCTCTCCTCATTAGACCAGGTCTTCCCCAGAAAGTTTGCCAATTATCAATGAAACCCACGTCGTTTGCTGGACACCACCTCGACAGCCAGCGGTTGAACGACGACATGCGGCTAAACATATCGTCACTGGTCAGGTTAGGCAGGGGACCAGAGAAAACTACGGAGTCCGACAGTGTTTTGGCAAAAGCACACACCGACTCAACATTAACTTTAGTTACTTCCGACTGGCGTAGCCGAACGTCATTACCGCCGACATGAATTACAATCTTACTGTATTTACGTTTACTTTTTGCCAGCAGCTTTAAATTTGATTCCACGTCGCCCGCTCTGGCCCCAGGAATACATTTGACTATGGCCGCTGGTGTGGAAAATGTCACGTTTCGCAAAATAGAGCTGCCAATTACTAGAGTTGGTTTCTCAGTGGGTGCGTCACTGAGTGGGGAAAATCTGTTGGAAACGTGAATGGGTGGGTGGTGAACCGTGGGCTTCTGCTTAGGACTATGCTTCCTTCGAACAGTCACCCAACTTCCCTGGTTTCCCGACTGCTCGGGAGCTGCTCTCAGTGTGAAAGGGACTGCTAAAAATGTTAAATCTGAAATACAACATAAAGGGGCAGTGTGAAATAATTTGTCACTTCTTTCATGAAGTGGATCCTTAAATTATATAACGATGTCCCTCTGGATGGTTACTGTGTTGACTGTTGCTAATCATCCTGAAATCTGAGAAATGACTTTTTTTCAGATTCCCAGTTTATATAACTTTCAATTTGGAACAGAGTGGTAAGAGATAAAATGGCTGGTATGCAAGCCTGACAAACACTGACATCTGAGAAAAATGGCTGCAGTGTGACTACAGTCCACATTCGGAAATAACTGACACCCTGCAGTCAATATCAGCTGAGTATTCATCTCGACAATGATATAAACGCTTTTGTTGTATACAGTTGAATAGTTACCAGAAGGCAACATCATGGCATAGAGAGTTAATCACTTAGCCATTTGTCATTTTCCCTGTATAAAGCAAGGTCTTATTACCCACATCGCATCGTAGCAGAAACACCACCTGCAGTGTTGGATTCATATGTTTCCCAACACTGACGACTCACCCTAAATAAAACAAAAAAACAATGACCCAACATCCAGTTTCCCTTCATCTCCCACTTAGCCAGCCCCCACTATACAGCTTTAGAGAAATGCAGCTTATCCTGGATTTCCCTACTGATCACCAGACTGCTGCTCCCCCTCAATCAGCAACCACATGATCTGGCTTGTTGCCAATATGACCATGGGATGGCATGAATTATGTAAAAAGTTTGGTCTGGCGTAAATAAAATGGGATGACCTCCACTAGTTAATTTAATGGCAAGCCCCCTGGTGTCTGCTACAGTCACTCCCACGCTGTTCATAGTGTCAAATACCATTTTGGAAAAATTCCAGTCAGGCTTTATGGACATTAGTACTGAATCAGTTGTTCATACTGCTTTCCTTTGACTCTGTAAATCCTGTCATTTTAGTATAGAATTCTTTTTAGTTGGGAGATTGGAAACCAAATTACATGTGTTTATCATTCATCTTGATTATTACCTCTACTTTCTGAAACATAGGTGTCACTTTTCTCTAGCATGAGTATTGCCTCTTCCCTGCACTGCTTCCAAATAAAACATCAATTTGATTTTAGGATTCTTGCACTTGATTTTAAAAGGTTGCAAGGACTTGAACTAAATTACATCTTTATTGTACTGCTAAGAAGGTTGACTCACAGACTTTTAAAATTTCTGGAGGGGTCTTTAAAGCCTGGCCACTCTCATAAATCATGAGAAAATGGAGAAAGGCCAAGTTTCTTATCACATACACCATCATACACAGTACAATATATAATAAAATGACTAATGATTATATTTAACACCTCTCTAACCTGGTTTGAAACCACTGACAGTGCTGAAAGATGCAGGGAGGTGCAGGAGTCAGTGTAGGATCTGACGAATGAAAATTTTAGTTTGTCAGTTGTCCAGTATCTTTCAAAACTTTAGGGTATATCAAGTTCAGCCTGAAAAAATTCCTAAACCATCCAATTTCCTAAGAAACCATGCACCAATGAGTTTAAAAATCTTTGGCACTAACCTCTTTATCAATAGAATGCTAAACAATCATGCCTCGTACGCTTTCTTGGTCTTTAAAGGACAAACTTGATGCCTTCTTCTTGCATGTAGAAGTTCGAGCATGGCAGTCAAGATGTAATATGCCTTTTAATAGATCCTCCTCTGCATTCAGTGAAAACACACATCTATAGAATGCATCAGTTGAAGATTAACCCATATTTTATCCATTATTATTGTGCAATGTCATCAGCAGGCAACTGTTGGGCAGTCAAGGGTCAAGAACTGTCTACTCCATCTTGATCACAAGCTTTGATGATGGAGTCTGATTTTATTTTATGTTTTTGTGCCTATTTCAACTTCTCCTGGCTGGTATGCAAAAAATAGATGCAGGATTCAAGAGTTCTACTCACCAGTACACCCCATCGTTTAAGGTGGCATTGTGAAGTGGACAACATGCAACTACTGATAGTGTGGAAGAGAAAAGGGGAACACTTGTCCAAAAGCAGACTTTCCAAGGTGTGGGGATATAAATTTAGAGTACAAGAATGTAGTTTTTCATGATGTTGTTAGCTCTTTTGCTGGACACCTCACTGTCAATGTAAGAGATGATGACTAGATTTTTCCGATTTATATATTTATGGAAACAGAATTTAAGTAATATGGCAAGTCAATTAGACAGCTTCAATGAAATGTGGTTTGCTAAACATTAAGCCCCAACAACATATGGTAAACACGCTTTTATACCCCTAACTCATTGAATCAATAAAATGTTTTTGTACAACACTAGGTTGCACAGACAACTAAAGACTGTAGTCATTTTTGTGCTAAAAACACAGATCATACATAATGTTGATTCAGAATGATTTAGAATTCAATATAAACATTCTAAACAGAGCAGTATATATTGTTATTGATACAAATGTTGTAATTATAATATATATTGGGTAAAAATGCCCCTAACGTCCCCTGTTTCTAAAAATAACTAGAAAAGTTACTGCCTGGCAGTTTCATGCCCCACTATGTGCTTTGTATGCCTTAATACAATTGTGGGTCAGGAAGAAGGGCTGGGTGGTCTTTGTGGTAGTGTGATTGGTAGATCTTATTTATTTATTTTTTAAAAAAGGTTTAGGTGCGTTTTTTTTTTGTAAACTAGGTCTGTAATCTGAGTTTAAGTGTATGGAGGTAGAATTGTATAATATAAACACAAGCAAAGAAGGATATACAGTAGGAAACAGCAAAAAATGTTAGTGGTAGTAATTAAATTAAATTAAACGAATGGTCATATAAAAATAGTGAAGTGTCACATGATTCTTGGATAACTCAGTTCTTTTCTGGATAAACCTAAGTATTCTGTGAGAGGAAGTAAATAATATTGAATAAAGGTCATATCAGCAAAAAAGCTGAATGTATGACACAAGAGCCCTAGGAAGATAGAAACCAGTTTGTTGTTGCTAGTACCCCTTTAAGAAATGACTAAAAATTCCACTACCTGGCAAAGTCGCAATATGCAAGATTGCAGTAATCCTTTGACCTCCAAAATGTAAACAATTAATGCTTTGATCCGAAGGTAGGTTTGTGCCAAATTTGACAAAAATCCCTCAATGCGTCCTTGGGATAATGTGCTTAGTGACCTTGACCCCTTGACCTCCAAAAGTCATGGTATACTGATCAAAGCCTAATCAGGGTTTTTGATCTGAGATTATTATGTTTTTTCTGCAATCACAAGTGTGGCCCACATGAGGCTGCAGTCACCTTGATCTTTGGCCTTTGATCTAATCAGGTCATTTTTGAGTCAACAGGGACATTTATGCAACGTTTGGAAAGTGTGCAAATCCCTCATCGCATTACTGTGATATTGTATTCCCAAGAATGGCCGACATGAGTCCACAGTGACTTTTGGCCTGGGGTCCTAGCGTAAGTATCAGTAGCTAAATTTGTTAGTCCCAATAGCTTGTCATGTGGCTGGTAGTCCTTTTTTAAATTAAGCAAAACATATCACAAATATTTAACTAAAGTCACTGACATTTTCTAAAATTTTAGCCAAAATATGGGCGTATGTGTGATCAGCTCCTGCAACTTCCTCACTTATTGCTGTGTCTGACTTTAACTATGCCCCTATGTCATATTTTAGATTAAGTGAATAAACAAGCAAGCAAATGAATCCGACATGTTCAGAAGCTGTCAAAAAAGATGTATGGTGTTTGAGAGAGCAGCACTTACACAACACATGCAAATAGAAAAAACACCACCATAAAACGTTGTCATCAATTTAATAACACATGTACTGCTAATGCTCACAATGCAACCAAACAGGGAAAAGCGATGAACATAGTGCAGTGAGTTGAGCTCTCTCAGCCACCATACAGATAAGAAGCAGAGAATCTTTGGAATATAGACTGACTTTAATGCTCCAGGTTTGCATCTATTGATGTATTGTAGAAAAGTCTGCATAAGGGATCAGAAGACACAGCATGATTCATCAGATGAAACGTAGTGCACGTTTGTCCTGACCATACATGATTTTTGTTTTGCCTACAAAAGTTGGGAGATGAAGGGAATGTGTTATTGAAGCCTTTACGAGTTCCCCACCATCGAAGTGTAATTGGGGTGGTTTATGAGCAGCACTCTGTTGGCTCGTTGAGAACACTGCCAAATCACTCATTTTCTTCTTAAGACTATAAGTATTTAGTTATACCAACATAGCAGACAAATCTGGCCCAGATCTGGTGTCAAGGCATGGCTTGCATAGCAATTGGTATGTCAACCAGATCTGGGTCAGCTCTGGCAACTGTTTTTATGATGGCATGCCACATGTGGTCCGACTGTGGTTTGAACAGGCACACGTGTTCTCTTAAGTGTGAACCACGAAGAATTGTTAATTCTTACCTTTAAAATGTTTTTCTACCTTTACTAATCAAAACAAATCAAATCAAATTTTATTTGTATAGCCAAAAATGACAAACTACACATCATCTCGCTGGGCTTTGACAAACTGTACAGATGTGACACCCTCTGCCCTTAGACCCTCGAACTGGGTGAGGAAAAACTTAAAAAACCCTAAACAGGGAAAATAAGAAACCTCAGGGAGAACCACAAAGGAGGGATCCTTCTTCATAGAACGGACAGACGTGCAAATAGATGTCACTTGTACAGAACACAACAACATGATAATAATAGTTAACTTAGAATATATAAAACATCCATGAGTCCCAGAGTCTGTGGAATCTATAAATCCAGGGATATATGAAGTGTAGTGATCCAGAAGCAGGTGTAGTCTACTGGTCCAGAAGCCATTGTTATCTGTGGATCCCGATTTGCACTTGGAAATCCAGCCTAGGATCCAAGTCAGAGAATCTCCTGTCCTAATTTAAGCAGTAGGCATCAGGCAGGACCGCAGCCGCAGCTCCCACCGTGACCTAGAAAGACCTGCAGGATGATAAAGCACAAAGACTCCAGGGAAGAAGTAAAGTTAGTGTAAGGATATGGACACTTAGAGGAGCATAGATGGAGTCTGAGTCTGAGAGAGCAGAGAAAAGAGTTCAGTGCATCATGGAGTGTTCCCCCAGAAACCTATGCCTATAGCAGTTTAACTAAGGGTTAGATAGGCCAGCCCTAACTATAAATTTTATCAAAAAGGAAGGTTTTAAGCCTACTCTTAAAATCAGAGAGTGTGTCTGCCCTCTGTACCAAGACTGGAAGATGTTTCCACTGGAGAGGAGCTTGACAGCTGAAAATTCTGCCTCCCATTCTACTTTTAGAGATTCTTCGGATCACCAATAATCCTGCATCCTGGGAGTGTAAGGTTCTGGATGGGTGAGAGGGGACTATGAATTCTTTAAGATAAGATGGTGCCTGACCATGAATAGCTTTGTAGGTGAGGACAAAGATTTTAAATTCTATTCTGAATTTTAACTGGGAGCCAGTGCAGAGAAGCCAGTATGGGGGAAATATGGTCTCTGATATTAGGTGCATTTTGGATTCACTGAAGAGTTTTTAAAATCTTATTAGGGCAACCTGAACATTAAGAATTACAGTAATCCAGCCTGGAAGTAACAAACGCCTGAACTAGTTTTTCTGCATCTTGTTGAGACAGGATGTGCTGGATTTTAGCAATGTTACTGAGGTGAAAGAAAGCCGTCCTTGAAGTCTGTTTTACATGTGAGTTAAAAGACAGCTCCACCAGGATAACACCCAGGATTCTGACAGTGGTGCTGGAGGCTAAGGCAATGCCATCCAGATTAACTATGTTGCTGGATAATGAGTCTCTAATGTGTTTAGGGCCCAGCACAATGACTTCAGTTTTGTCAAGTTTAACATTAAAAAATTATGAGACATCCAGTTTTTAATGCCCTTAAGACATGACTGTAGATTAGCAAACGGATGGGTTTCATCTGGCTTCATTGATAAGTATAGTTGTGTGTCATCTGCATAGCAATGAAAATGTATGGAGAGTGAATAGTATTTGTCCAAGCACAGAACCTTGTGAGACTCTGTGACTAACCTTGTCATATCTGGATGATTCATCATTAACATGAGCAAAATTATATTTATCAGATGAGTATGACTTAAACCACCCTAAAGCAGATCCTTTAATGTCAATTTGGTGTTCCATCCTCTGTAGTAGGATCTGATGATCAATAGTGTCAAAAGCCGCACTAAGATCTAATAAGACTAGTACAGGGATTAGTCCCTCATCACACGCAGTGAAGAGGTCATTTTTAACTTTTACCAGTGCTGTTTCTGCGCTGTGATGCTTTCTAAAACCTGACTGGAAGTCTTCAAATAGACTGTTATCCTGAAGAAAGCCACATAGTTGTTCATCTACTGCTTTCTCTAGAATCTTTGAAAGAAAGGGGCGGTTGGATAATGGTCTATAGTTGGCTAGAACTTCTGGGTCCAGGGTAGGTTTTTATTATTTTTTATTTGAGCAGCCTAGTAGGTATGGGGTCTAGTATACAGGTTGACGATTTAGATAGTCATTAGTTCATGAAGGCCAATCGGATGGAAGCTTTCCAAACACATATCAGGACTAATAACGGTCTCTATAATTCCTGTTGCTGAACTGGAATCTGTGAAGTGTAGGATATTTTCTCTGATAAGCATAATTTTATTATTGAAGAAGTTCATAAAATCATTACAGGTGATGGCTCTAGGAATGCATGGTTCAATAGA
>KV751388.1:1318949-1350339 GCA_001698575.1 Mola mola | reverse complement strand
ATGACTCCTCTGTTATTTTGGGATATGGCACTGAAATTATTGTAGAGGGAATAATTTCTTTAAAATTTTCAACAGTGTCCTCAGATATGCATCTGCTATAATAACTAGTGACTCTTGGTTTATAGTTGAGCAGAAATTCAAATGCTAGAAGATAATGATCTGATAAAAGCAGATTTTGCGCAGAGATTTTTAAGTGCTCAATTTCAATGCCATATGTCAGAACAAGATCAAGGGTGTGATTAAAAGTGTGTGTTGACTCCTGTACACACTGACAGAAGCCTAATGAATCTAACATTGAGAGAAATGCCGTACCAAGGCTGTCGTTTTCAACGTCTATATGAATATTAAAGTCACCCACAGTAATAACTTTATCTGTTTTAAGGACCAGGGCTGAGAAAAACCCTGAGAATTCAGATAAAAATTCAGTGTAGGGTCCAGGCGCTCGATACACTATAACAAACATAGTTGGAGCTTTCATGGTTGGATCAGAAATGCTAAGGATGAGTTTTTCAAATTGTTTGGGCTTAGGGTTTATGAATAGGGCAGAATTGAAAATGGCTGCAACTCCACCACTGCCAGTGTCTCTGGGAATGTGTGTGTCAATGTGACTGGGAGGAGTGGATTCATTAAGACTTACATATTCATCTTGGCATGAATAAATCAATATTATTATCTGATATAAGTTCTTTTATTAATACACCTTTAGACGATAGGGATCTGATATTCAAGAGTCCACATTTACGTCTCTGTACTTTGTAAACTGCCTCATTAATAGTGGTGTTGACTAGCGTCACTGTCAGGGTCCACTAGTGTAAAGTGTCTGTCTGTTAGGGTCAGTCAGTGTTTCCCCTCTTGTTTTGAAATCCCTATGTGTCTATTCCCCACTTCCTGTCTAGTCTTGTCCCCCAGGTGTGCCGGATTATTCCCTCTCCCTAATGTGTCCCACCTGCGTCCAATTGTCTACCTCTCCCTCGTGTGTTTAACCCCCGTGTTCCCTTCCTCCTTTGCCAGATTGTCTTGTCTTCCCAGCGAGCATTCCAGCATTTAATCCTTGTAAGTCTCCTTGTGTCAGACCTGTATTCCGTGTTTCGATTACCGAGTTTGCCTTATCCTTAATCTGTACTTTCGCATAATTTGAATTCCTGGTTTTGACTATTTTTAATAAAACAACTACCGATTCCGAACGCTTCCTGTTGTCTCTGCATTATTGGATCCCCCAGATCTGATAGTCACACACCACCATCCCACTCCTAATTAAATTTAGTCTTTCAGAGTTTATTGCAATTAAGTGCATTCAAACTCATACACACATCCACATTACGTGCTCCAGCACTGACAGAAAACCTTTATTTCCCAAAATTGATTGAGTGATAATTAAAACAGATGGCCCTATAGTGATGCCCATTAAAATGGTCAGCCCAATAATTTGAATGTATTCAAGTTTTTAACTGCAATTGCTGACCACACACTGCAGTACCCTTCCCATTCCTCACATTTAGGTGGCGATAAGCGCTGCCTCCTCTTCAGAACTGTTTAATATTGAAGCACAGCACATGCCTCACTGCCTCATCATTTTTATCTTCTCCACAAACAACTATTTACAGGTGAGTAGACTTGTCCAAATCATCGGGAAGCAGGTATGCATGTCAGTCAGTCGGTATGCGTTGAATTAAGTGGGTTGGCGGTGGCTAAATAACCATGCTTGGAAAGCTAGCGAGCTAATGCTGGAAAAGCTAGGGTCGCACTCATTCACCCGCCTAAATTTGTGGAGGACCACGATCCCCCTCCATTCAGCAATATTTGCACGTTGTTTATGTACATTGTGAATTGGCTCCATATGTAAAAAGTTTTTTTGATGAATTGTCGTCAATGCCACACCATTGGTAGCGTTCACACACCTGCAGACACACATACATACACTCACACTCACCCACATTCATACCCCCACACCGATTAATGCAAGAGAGTACTTTGGACCTTAGAACCAACTTCACCCCAGAACAAATCTGTAATTTGTTGGACCTATGCCTATCCACCACCTACTTCAAGTACAACGAATGTTTCTACAGACAGAAGCATGGCTGCCCCAATGGGCTCCCCAGTGTGTCCTATTGTGGCCGATTTCTACATGGAGGAAGTGGAAAGTAGGGCACTGAGCTCCTTCAAAGGAACAACACCGAGCCATTGGTTCAGTGCTCTGGGTGCCGCAGCGAGTGGCAGCCCGACACAGCAGCTCCTGTTTCGCAACTTCTTTTTACTCTTGTTTACTCCTTTTGCTCTTTTAGTTTATTTTCTTACCCTGGCAATTTTTGGGAAAGTACTCTACGACACAGGCAGTTAGTTTCAGTTTCAGTTTCAAGTTTAATTAGGGCTCAACAAACAGTTGAAGTAACAATGTGCAGGACTTTGGACACAGCGAACACCAAACAACGGACGGTTGTTTACTTGCGCGAGGAGCTCCTCTAGCACCGGGAACGACCTGCGGCATGTCCGAAGGAGATTCCAAAGGACCTGAGGAGAAAGAGACGAGGAACCCGAGCCGCAGTCCTGGTGAAGAACAAGAAGACGGAGAGGAGGTGGAGATACAAACCCTTTCTTCCCTCGATCATCACAATGTTAAGGTCACAATGGATGAACTCCCTGCCCTCGTCAGCGGACAACGTGAGTACCGGGAGATTAGTGTCTTATGCCTGATAGAGACATGGTTGAATGGGAAGACACCAGACTGTGCAGTGGAGCTAGCCAGCTTCTCGCTAGCTCGGGTGGACAAAGACAAACAGCGATAAGAAGCTGGATGTTGGGCTCGCTGTCTTTGTTAACAACAAATGGTGTAACCCGGGACATGTAACCACGAAGGTGATAACATGCACCCCTGATGTTGAACTGTTGGCAGTGGGCTTGAGGCCATTCTATCTGCCCCGGGAGTTTTCAGCAGCCATCATCGTCACTGTTTACACTCCAACATTGGCAGTGGTGGCGCATGCTTGTGACATCATTCGCTCAACCGTCGCAGACCTGCTGACGCGGCACCCCGACGCTGTCCTCATAACACCATGTTTATCTAAAAGACACTGACTAACTTCACCCAGTATGTGACCTGCAACACCAGAGGAGACAAGACCTTGGACTTACTGTATGCCAACAACTGCTAGATACAGCTGACTCCTGCATACAAGCCTCTTGTTAGGAGACAGCCCTCTTCCACCGGGGCTGTACAGCAGGTGTCAGTGGAGGCAGAGGAGAGTCTGATGGAGTGCTACAGGATAACAGACTGGGAGATGTTTCAGGAGTACTTTGGTGATAACATTGAGGGCCTCACTCGATGCGTCACTGACTACATCAGGTTTTGTGAGGAGAGTGTTGCCCCCCCAGGAAGGTTCGCTGTTTGCTCAACAATAAACCATGGATCAACAGGGACACCAAGGTCCTGTTGAACAGGAAGAAGAAGGCTTTCATGGCTGGGGACAATGGGATTGCCCAAAAAGAAATCCAGAGAGAGCTGAGGAGGGTACTGGGGATGGCCAAAGACTCTTATAAGAACAGGATTGAGGGAAAGCTACAGCAGGAGGTAAGGATGCTAAGGAGGTTTGGGCGGGGGTTAGGAACATTACTGGCATGAAAAGAGCCACAGGAGCGGCGGAGGGGACTAGGGAACGTGCAAACAAGCTAAACCTGTTTATTAACAGATTTGACTCACCAGCACAGACAAGGCCCACCTCCACACCCTCTGATACCCCAACCCCCACCCACACACCTCGGGAGTGGTGGTGTAAACAAACTGAACAAGCTTGTGAGGAAAGCCAGTTCCATGGTCTGGATGGAACTGGACAGTGTGGAGTTAGTGACTGAGAAGAGGATTAGAGGAAAGCTGAAGGCTATCATGGACAATCCCTCTCATCCTCTATACATTGAGCTGCGGAAACTCAGGAGCACCTTTAGCTGCAGACTCATCCAGCCACGGGCCTCAAAGCACTAGGGGAGCTCCTTCATTCCATCTGCCATCAGACTGCACAACAGCACATTTCCCACCCCTCCCAGCACCACCCAGCACAACCCACTCCACAGATTAAAGACCATGATACACTCTATTTATCTATTTATAAAAACTCAGGAACATTGCACTTTGCACACTTTATACACAGAGGCCAGATTGTACATAATACTTAGTATATTTTTAATTTCTAGTATTTAAGTTTATATTTATCCCTTTGCACTATTACTTTCACTTCTGTACAACCTGAATTTCTCCCAAGGGGGATTAATAAAGTTACTTCTTATCATCTTATCTTATGACACCTGGGTCAATATCAAAACCCAAACGGTAGAAGCCGTAACAGAACACCATAACTCAGTAAACAGCAACATCAAGTTCACAAGGGAGGACATGAAAGAGAACAGGCTGCCTTTCCTGGACTGCGCGATACACCATGAGAAGGACGGAGGGCTCAACATTGAAGTCTACCGGAAACCTATTTACACAGACCAGTACCTGCTCTTCAACTTTCACCAAACCTTTGGAACACAAGCTAGGAGTTATCAGATCTCTACATCACCGGGCTGAAAATGTTCCCACAAGGACAGAGGGGAAGCCTAAGGAACACAAACACATCAAGACAGCATTAAAAACCTGTGGATACCCTAACTGGGCGTATGTCAAATCCACTAAGCGCTCCAGGAACAACACCCCAACAATACAGGAAGAGGAGAGGAACAAACGCCACAATGTTGTCATTCCGTATGTGGCCAGTTCACTTCAGACCCTGCAACACTCTGAGACAGAAACTGGTTCACCCTAAGGACAAATGTCCCAGACACAAACAAAACAATTTGGTTTATGCAGTCCAGTGCAGTGAGGATTGCACAGACTTTTATATCGGGGAGACCAAACAATCTCTCCACAAATACATGGCTCAACACCAGAGAGCCAGCTCCTCTGGCCAGGACTCAGCAGTCCACTTACACTTAAAGGAGAAGGGACATTCCTTTGAGAATGAGAATGGGCATGTGTTGGACAGGGAGGATAGATGGTTTGAGAGAGGAGTAAAGGAGGCCATCTATGTCAAGCTGGAACAGCCATCACTTAACAGAGGAGGAGGACTAAGACATCAACTATCTGCCACATACAATGCAGTTTTGAAATCCCTCCCCAGGAAACTTAACCACAGTTGAACTCCTCTGGGCACATTGTCCTGATTACTGTTGAAAAATTTAGAACTTCACAATGTTAAGGTCTGTCTACTATATTTGTTTCAAAATGTTCAGAATAAGAAAGTACATAACATCTAATGTTTCTAAGCAGCTAGGTTTATATAAAACGTCAGCTGCTGTTGTCTCTCACATTTGAAGCACTTTTTTAATGGATGGTAGGAATTAGACATGCAGAGACCTGCTGCTGTTGCTAGAGTAAAGAAACAATAGCCTCATCTGTTTGTCAGTGTAAATACCTCTCAAGGCTGACCTTCTGTAGTTTTCAGCTTAGATGCACTGTAAAGTACGCAGTGAAATAGAAAAAAGCACACACACACACGTAATAATAGTACCAAAAAAAGATATGAAACCAGGGACTCTCAAAGCAAAGCTCAATTGACAGGCTGTTCTCTGAAACCAACACTGCAACCAGTGAAGCCAAAAATCAATCCCAGTAAATACCCAGGAGTCTGGAACCAACATTAACCTCAAGATAAGAAGATTTATTTACAACATAGGAATGATCACCTTTTCAGGACATCTATTTGCAACAAAGGCTTAAAGTGCTCTGGCTGTAAAATTATGTAAGAAAAAGAAATCTCATGTACTGGATATTTTATATAACTTTACCACACTAATGGATCCTGAAACTTCATTGCATGAGAATGATGTGTAAACAATTGTATACAAATCTCCAGTGAGAAGTATCAATGTATGTACTGTATTTAAGTAATTTTGTTGTTGGGGTTTTAACGACATTAATTGTTTAACTGCTGTGTATTGAAAATGTAAACCCTGTACTTAAGCACCCTTTAGCCCGCTCTCATTTTGGTGAATTTATCGCTACTCTTACAACCATTCTGTGTCGCGCTAACCAACTCAGGTATTGTACCTGGCGCACAGCAATGGCTTCTCCCTCTCGTTCTCTTCTCTGTTGCTCAGTGTGTCACATGTTTAGTTATTCCTCTGCCTCTTTTAGTGATAATGGTACCTGTACTAAGTATAGTTCACTTGCTGCGTTGGAGGCGAGGCTTAGTGATTTGGAGGCTACGATCCGCACCTTGCAAACCAAACCAGTAGCTTCGCTAGCTAGCCAGCCCCCATTAGCCGGTGCGGGTCGACTGAGAGCAGCTCCCGAGCAGTCGGGAAACCAGGGAAGTTGGGTGACTGTTCGAAGGAAGCATAGTCCTAAGCAGAAGCCCACGGTTCACCACCCACCCGTTCACGTTTCCAACAGATTTTCCCCACTCAGTGACGCACCCGCTGAGAAACCAACTCTAGTAATTGGCAGCTCTATTTTGCGAAACGTGACATTTTCCACACCAGCGGCCATAGTCAAATGTATTCCTGGGGCCAGAGCGGGCGACGTGGAATCAAATTTAAAGCTGCTGGCAAAAAGTAAACGTAAATACAGTAAGATTGTAATTCATGTCGGCGGTAATGACGTTCGGCTACGCCGGTCGGAAGTCACTAAAGTTAATGTTGAGTCGGTGTGTGCTTTTGCCAAAACACTGTCGGACTCCGTAGTTTTCTCTGGTCCCCTGCCTAACCTGACCAGTGACGATATGTTTAGCCGCATGTCGTCGTTCAACCGCTGGCTGTCGAGGTGGTGTCCAGCAAACGACGTGGGTTTCATTGATAATTGGCAAACTTTCTGGGGAAGACCTGGTCTAATGAGGAGAGACGGCATCCATCCTACTTGGGATGGAGCTGCTCTCATTTCTAGAAATATGGCCAGATTTATTAGTCAGCCAAATTGACAATTCAGAGTTGAGGCCAGGAAGCAGAGTTGCAGTCTTACACGCTTCTCTGCGCTTCCTTTAGAGTCATCCACCTACAACCCCATAGAGACTGTGTCTGTCCCCCGTCCACATAAATTCACTAAATTCACTAAATCAAATAAGAGTTCACATAGGAACTTAATAAAAATCAACACCACTAATGAGGCAGTTTACAAAGTAAAGAGACTTAAATGTGGACTCTTGAATATCAGATCCCTATCATCTAAAGGTGTATTAATAAATGAGCTTATATCAGATAACAATATTGATTTATTCTGCCTTACTGAAACTTGGCTGTGCCAAGACGAATATGTAAGTCTTAATGAATCCACTCCTCCCAGTCACATTAACACACACATTCCCAGAGACACTGGCAGAGGTGGTGGAGTTGCAGCCATTTTCAATTCTGCCCTATTAATAAACCCTAAGCCCAAACAAAAATTTAGTTCATTTGAAAATCTCATTCTTAGCATTTCCGATCCAACCATGAAAACTCCAATTATGTTTGTTATAGTGTATCGAGCACCTGGACCCTACACTGAATTTTTATCTGAATTTTCAGAGTTTCTCTCAGCTTTGGTCCTCAAAACAGATAAAGTCATTATTGTAGGTGACTTTAATATCCATGTAGACATTGAAAACGACAGCCTTGGTACGGCATTTCTCTCACTATTAGATTCATTCGGCTTCTGTCAGTGTGTACAAGAATCAACACACACTTTTAATCACACCCTTGATCTTGTTCTGACATATGGCATTGAAATTGAGCATTTAAATGTCTCTGCGCAAAATCTGCTTTTATCAGATCATTATCTTCTAACATTTGAATTTCTGCTCATCAACTATAAACCAAGAGTCACTAGTTATTATAGCAGATGCATATCTGAGGACACTGTTGAAAATTTTAAAGAAATTATTCCCTCTGCATTAATTTCAGTGCCATATCCCAAAATAACAGAGGAGTCATATCTTAAATTTAGCCCCTCCCAGCTTGATCACCTTGCCGATTTCACTGCCGGCTCTCTACGTGCTTCACTCGATTCCATTGCCCCAGTTAAAAAGAAAACAAAACCAGTAAAGAGACTAGCTCCGTGGTATAATCTTAACACTCGCAAGTTAAAACAGAAAACTCATAAACTTGAAAAGAAATGGCGTTCCACTAAACTGGAAGAGCCACACATGGCCTGGCAGGATAGCCTTAAAGTATACAGGAAGGCCCTTCGCCGAGCAAGAAAAGACTACTATTCAGCGTTGATAGAAGAAAACAAGAATAAGCCCAGGATCCTTTTCAGCACTGTAGCCAGGCTGACTGAGAGCCATCATTCTATTGAACCATGCATTCCTAGAGCCCTCACCTGTAATGATTTTATGAACTTCTTCAATAATAAAATTAGACTTATCAGAGAAAATATCCTACACTCCACAGATTCCAGTTCAGCAACAGGAATTATAGAGGCTGTTATTAGTCCTGATGTGTGTTTGGAAAGCTTCCATCCAATTGACCTTAAGGAACTAACGACAACATTATCTTCATCTAAATCATCAACCTGTATACTAGACCCCATACCTACTAGGTTGCTCAAAGAGGTTTTACCCCTAATTAGAAATCCACTACTAAACATTATCAATCTATCCCTTGTAACAGGTTATGTGCCCCAGTCATTTAAAGTAGCTGTAATTAAACCGCTCCTAAAAAAACCTACCCTAGACCCAGAAGTTTTAGCCAACTATAGACCAATATCCAACCTCCCCTTTCTTTCAAAGATTCTAGAGAAAGCAGTAGCGAAACAACTATGTGGCTTTCTTCAGTATAATAGTCTATTTGAAGAGTTTCAGTCAGGTTTTAGAAAGCATCACAGCACAGAAACGGCATTGGTAAAAGTTACAAATGACCTCCTCACTGCATCTGATGCGGGACTTATCTCTATACTAGTCTTATTAGATCTTAGTGCAGCTTTTGACACTATCGATCATCACATCTTACTACAGAGGATGGAACACCAAATTGGCATTAAAGGATCTGCTCTAAGATGGTTTAAGTCCTACCTATCTGATAGATATAATTTTGTTCATGTTAATGATGAATCATCAAGATATGACAAGGTTAGTCATGGAGTCCCACAAGGTTCTGTGCTTGGACCATTACTATTTACTCTATATATGCTTCCTGTAGGTAAAATTATTAGAAAGCACTCCATACATTTTCACTGTTATGCAGATGACACACAACTATACTTATCAATGAAGCCAGATGAAACCCATCAGTTAGCTAATCTACAGTCATGTCTTAAGGACATTAAAAACTGGATGTTTCATAACTTTTTAATGTTAAACTCTGACAAAACTGAAGTCATTGTGCTGGGCCCCAAACACATTAGAGACTCATTATCCAGCAACATAGTTAATCTGGATGGCATTGCCTTGGCCTCCAGCACCACTGTCAGAAACCTGGGTGTTATCTTTGACCAGGAGCTGTCTTTTAAATCACATGTTAAACAGATTTCAAGGACCGCCTTCTTTCACCTCCGTAACATTGCTAAAATCCGGCACATCCTGTCTCAACAAGATGCAGAAAAACTAGTTCATGCGTTTGTTACTTCCAGGCTGGACTACTGTAATTCTTTATTTTCAGGTTGCCCTAACAAAATTTTAAAAACTCTTCAGTTAATCCAAAATGCAGCAGCGCGTGTACTGACTAGAACTAATATCAGAGACCATATTTCCCCCATACTGGCTTCTCTGCACTGGCTCCCCGGTTAATTTAGAATAGAATTTAAAATCCTTGTTCTCACCTACAAAGCTATTCATGGTCAGTCACCATCTTATCTTGAACAGCTCATAGTACCCTATCGCCCATCCAGAACCTTACGCTCCCAGGATGCAGGGTTATTGGTGATCCCAAGAATTTCCAAAAGTAGAATGGGAGGCAGAGCTTTCAGCTATCAAGCTCCTCTCCTGTGGAACTATCTTCCAGTCTTGGTACGGGAGGCAGACACACTCTCTGATTTTAAGAGTAGGCTTAAAACCTTCCTTTTTGATAAAGCTTATAGTTAAGGCTGGCCTATCTAGCCCTTAGTTATGCTGCTATAGGCTTAGGTTGCTGGGGGGACACTCCATGATTCACTGAGCTTTCTTCTCTCCCCCCTCTGACTCCGACTCCTTCTCTGCTCCTGTAAATGTCCATATCCTTACACTAACTTTACTTCTTCCCCGGAGTCGTTGTGCTTTACCATCCTGCAGGTTTTTCTAGGTCGCGGTGGGAGGTGCTGCTGTGGTCCTGCCTGATGCCTCCTGGCCACATTAGGAAAGGAGATCCTGTGACTTGGATCCTGTGACTTGGATCCTAGGCTGGATTTCCAAGTGCAAATCGGGACCCACAGATCACAATGGCTTCTGGATCAATAGACTACACCTGCTTCTGGACCACTACACTTCACATATCCCTGGATTTACAGATTCTACATACCCTTGGATTCAGCAACACCCAGATCTTCCTACATGGAGTACAATGACTTCTAGACAACAGAGTCCACCTGCGTCTGGATCACTAGACTTTCCATACATCCGGACTCATAGAATCCACAGACTCTGGGACTCATGGATGTTTTATGCATTCTAAATGAACTGTTGTTATCATGTTTTTGTGTTCTGTACAAGTGACATTTATTGCACGTCTGTCCGTCCTAGGAAGAAGGATCCCTCCTCTGTGGCTCTTCCTGAGGTTTCTTATTTTCCCTGTTTAGGGTTTTTTAAGTTTTTCCTCACCCGGTTCGAGGGTCTAAGGGCAGAGGATGTCACATCTGTACAGTTTGTCAAAGCCCAGTGAGATAATGTGTAAATTGTGATTTCGGGCTATACAAATAAAATTTGATTTGATTTGATTTGATTTGTTTGTCCTAGGGCCACTCTGTTCACAATATAGAGGCGCTTACTTTGTTACACTGAGACAATTGAAATTATGATATCCATTAGGCCTGATGTAATTTTTTTTGCCATGTAAAGCTTCTGCATTCATGAAGATATTGCAGGTATGTATGTGCAATTGATGATTATCACTTGTATTGTAAAATGTTTTAAAAATATTTTGTATATACCTTGTCATCACGTGATTACAATGTGAGCATATTGGAGAATTTTAATATGGCTCTTAATAGTCTGAAGAAGAGCATTTGATATTGAAATGTTACTGCTTTGTGGATGTCACAATAAAGTTCACGCAGAGGGAACTATAGTACGCAGACGCATTTCTCAGATACATACTTTTCTTCCCCCAACAATTCTTTATTTCACCTGCATATTCTGGCACAGACCTGAATAGTATAAACAGGCCAATAATGGACACAGCAGACATCCAATATTCTTAGGAGGAGTTGATATTCACCAAAGACCAAGTTCGTTTCTGCATGACCTCTATGCCTTTCAGTTGTTAGCTTCCTGTGTTGGTTAGGCTGCCAGCAACCTGCGTGAATTCTGACTTGAGTTTCTTTCAGTTCTGAGACCAGAGTCACACCCTCTGCTGCTCAGCGTCACTAACGCATCATCAGTTCAGGCTGGTTCCTAGATGGCAGCCTGGCCATCTCCAGAGCCCATACAGCCCATTCCAGTGCAACAGCTGCAGATACCCTCGGTCCCGTTCTGTATTTTTCCCACATTCACAGTAAATTGTTTCTACCAAACTACAGTACATATTAATTGAAGACAATTTTAGCTGGATCAAATTTTAACATGATATTGGCCATTGAATTCATTACAATTACTTTTCTTCTGTGGAATTCCATCCAGCATTTTTACATATCTCATACTGGATCAGGCAGGCAGGCACAGCATACTTGGAGCTTCATAAGCAAGTAGCTGGCATAGTATACAAGAACATCTTCGCAAAGTATGGGCTGGAGGTTCCAGATTCAAAGTGGACAACACCTCCAAAGGTGATTGAGAACGACCGCGCTAAGATCCTGTGGGACTTCCAAATGGTGACTATTTAATCGGATATTGTGGTGGTTGACAAGCAGGAGAAGAAGGTGGTAGTGGTAGATGTCACAATCCCAAGTGTTAGCAACATCACGAAGAAGGAACATGAAAAGCTCGAGAAATACCAAGGGCAGAAAGAGGAGGAGCTGGAAAGAATGTGGGGAGTAAAGGTGCCAGTGGTACCAGTGGTGATAGGAGCACTCGGGGCTGTAACCCCCAAGCTGGGAGGGTGTTTCCAACAAATCCCAGAAACAACATCTGAGATTTCTGTCCAGAAGAGCGCAATTCTAGGAACAGCTAAGATACTGCACAGGACCCTCAGGCTCCCAGGCCTTTGATAGAGGATCCAAGCTTGAAGAAGACACAAGACTGCCCACAGAGGGCGAGTGGGGAATATATATATACAGATTATGTATAACTTTGATTACCCCTGCCACCCTTTCTGTGAGCAAAATAAACACCCGAGTGAGTCAAACAGCTGCAGGTGCCATATATACACACATGCACGCAGCACCTCCCGTAGGGTGCAGCAGCTAGCTGAGTGAATGTCAGAAGTCTCCCACGAATGCTGTTGTTGGATATCCATTCTTATATCCTCTTCATCTCTCCTGCAGTACGTTCAGGGTTTAATTTTATCGAGTTCATTTTACCTGCTGGGACGTTTGGGTTTGTTACTCAAACACTGTACTACACTCACACAGAGGATTATAATAACATGTTCACATCCTGAATGGACCATCACAGTCATTAGGAGGAGGCAGGACAGCTCGAGGATATGTTAGTTTGAAAACAGAACTCTGCATGCACTGAAAGTGAAATCTATCCCCCAGCAAGGTAGGAAACTGAAACAGGTGAAAACACTACCATCAGTAGTGGTTGTTGGCACAAGAAAACTATTACTTAGTGAGTTGAATCACATTGTCTCTGTGTATAAACAATAAAGAAAATTGATGTGTTGATATGCTACATGCACCACAGCTGTATTTATACATGGCGACAATCAGCTCAGATGTTCTTGTGTGTGTTTTTGTGTGTACATCAATGTATACACAGCATTAGTGGAGTTTAAATCTGTAAGCATGTAAATCTGGGTATAACAGTGCTCTGTATGCTAAAGTCTTCTTACAAGTATAAGGTTTGTTGTTTTTTGTTAGTTTGTAAGTTTGTAAGCAAGCTAAAATTGGCTAATTAGCACATCCGTTGAACTAGTGTAGTTTAGAAGTTTAATGAAAGTTAGGATATCTGATGTTGATGGCTAAATACTGGTAGATTATATTCATTACATTGCATCATGTAATGTAATGAATGAATTTTAGCAATGAAATGGTACATGGGTGACAGGTTGTGATCATTTTGTCTCAAGAAACTCTTTGTTTACTGCAATGGCCTGGTTACGCAGCAGACATTTGTGGCAGGAGGGATTTTACAGTTGTAAAAATGATACTACATCCTGTTGCTTAGTGTGCTGCCTCATTATTACTAGGACACTTCATTAATACGACAGTTACTGATATTAACCGATAACCGATAATTACGGATATTAATAAAATTAATAGTCTGATCAAAAGTGTTGGGTTCAACCTCAAGAAGATGTGGATCACTGCACATTTCACTTTTGTGGACATGTGCAACTCACAAAATATATGTCACACAGACCTTTGTACCAACATGGATGTAAGATAGGTTCTGTTGGCAGCTTGTTCAGTACACCAAAACAAATGAGCCGGACACAGTAAGGAGCACAATTTTTAAAGAGCTGCATTAAGACTATAGCTAAAAATGTTATGTTCATCCCTGGGATGCTGCTAGAGCAACAGTCGCTAAAATTAATGGCCCCATCTTCATGAGAGCAAATGTGCTCAATTAATTCATGACAATAAATCTTATGTATATGTATTCTGAAGCAGCTTGTAAAAAGAGTTGATGGATAAAAAATTCGCGATAGAGCACAACTATTAATCATTCAGATTATGAGACGGTCGTGGATCAGAGTTTGGGTCTAAGGGACACTGACATGTTCTCACTGCATGAAACAGCTCTGCTGTGTGCAGAGCTCAGAATGAGGACATGATGGAAATCCCAGATGGGGAGCATTCAGGCAGCACTGGCCAGATTATAACTCGTGAACATCAAATTGTCTTATGTAACACAATGTAGTGTGGACCACAGCCACCAGCAGCTGTTATGTAACCCTTTTGACCTGGCTAGGAAGAGACATGCCAGCACATGTGCATGCACACATACACAAACACACAAATATTTAAAGAGACAAGTAGGTGTCAGACAGAAACATAGAGATATATGGAGATTACAGATTACAGCCTAATCTTTAAAAACTCAGAGATTATAATCCTGCATGTCATTTAAACAGTAACAGGAAAACCTTAGAACTACGTATCTTCTTAAATGTCAGTGTCTCTTTTTATTGAATGAGCTCAGAACATTCTTTAAGATATGAAACTACTTAAACATTAATTTACACAATGCATGGTAAACGTTAAACTGAAATCAGATGCTTTTTACATAAATCTATCAAAACTGAAGTTTCAATTTTGTATGTGTGTGCGTATATGTTTGTACAAGATGGATTTCTAACTTCAAAACTGGAAATTAAATTTAAAATATTTACATAGTCATGGATTATTTTTTTTTATTCTTTAACTTTAAAGCATGTGTGTAAAATCCTTTATCCCAAGCATTTTACATATCCAAAAAAGGGACTTTTACCTCAAAATCAAAAATACATTTGCCTTCTTTTACCAGCAGTGCTGTTTATCAAGACAGAACAAGCCAGAAGTGACTTAATCTGGACATTCCTATGAATAAACCTATTGGCATTAACCTCAAAAACAAGACTCAAAAATATCTTTTGTATATTAACAGTTGAGACAATGTTCAGCAGAACTTTTCAGCAGTTGTATGTTATTTTTATTGTATTATTATTTTCCCACAGTACAGGACTTTATTTAATGCTATACTGACTGTAAATCCTCCAAATTAAGCAACATTTATTGATGGATACATTTATTGATGGATAGATGAATTATTATGGCCTTCAGGTACAAAATGTTCACTATTTTGTTACTCTCCTTTAGATAGAGGTTCTATTCTAAAATGTTTGTTTTCCACGAGAGGAAGTCTCATTACTGATCATGACACACTTACCCTGGTCTTGCCATTACCTGCTGGGCCTTGCCCACTGTACCTGCAATACAAAAGTTTATGCAACAAAGAGCACAAAAACCACAACCCAGTGAACTCATTATCTCATGTCAAGCATAAATCCTTTTCTGGGTGTGCGAGGACACAGACAGGACAGAAGAAATCTCCAACTGAGAGGATATGACCAAACTAAATACCTGCAAGTGGCAAATATCCATACATATTATCAGAAATAAGGTTTAATGAAAAAATCTTGAGATTAGGACAAGCATAGATACAGGCTAATGGAGCTCACTGTTTTGTGAGCAGCAAGCAGTTTTAGTATGAATAAATTCTGTAAAAATACTTTGATACGTTTTTAAAAGTGTATTAATTCAAAACAGCTTCTAAATTCAACATCAAATTCTTTAGCAATGATTTGAAGAGTACCTTGTCACCCCTTAAAACCTGAGCAGGAGTGAACGGCCAGTCCCTGGGAATGTCCCTAGGCACCTGAATGTCTTTAATGATATTAGTAAAAAAAAAAAAATGTTGCAGTGTTTATGCAGTTTCCACTTGTATTTATATTTCAAATACAATGTCTACATTTCTATCTTTCTGTCTGTTTCCGATGCTTAACAAAGCCCTGCATTTGGAACTGAGTGATTTGTTTAACTCAGCACGTTACCTGACCAAGGTTTTACCAGCTTATACTTGTTAGAAATTGCTATGGTGTGACTTGCTAAACATTAGTTTACTGAATCACTTCTTTCTTTGTTTTATAATTTTGTAGAGCTTAATGTTGACTAAAGTAGACCTGATAGTGTCTGTTATTATCAGGTACACTGTTTTCTTAATATGTAACATATGTTACTAGTGTGTGGTTAGCAACTGCTGTTGAAGTTTCTCTTTCTCCTCCATTTCTCTTATTTCCTGTCTGTCTCATCTCCTCCTCCTCTCTTACCCTCTGTCAACATCCTCTCAGCTGGAAATGTTGAATGCCTAGACACCTCTCCCTTTCGTCTATGTTGTGGCTTCATGCAGGTTACAAAATCAACCTTTAGGGTCTCACTATGGAATATAACTTACCTTTGTATTACAGTAAACCTAAATCTCTCATTCTCTCATTACCCTGTGAACTGTGCAGCCATGCAGAGGGTATTGTTTTCTCCATTGTATGTCTGTGTGTGCATGTGTGTGTTTGCGTGAACAAAACAACTCTGAAACTACTGGATGGATGATTATCAAATTCTGTAAAGGGGTTGATGTGGTCAAGATGATGATGATTACATTTTGTGACCTCTATCGCCACAATGGACAAAATGACATATGATATGTATGATATATATAATGACATATGAGACATATGAGTGTTGCTGCTGGTTCCCAAGTTTGCAGCCCACTGGTATGCATGAATGTGTACATTTTTATGCCATTTTTTCTGCATATTTTGTCCTTTTACAGGTCACCATGGTGAGGTTTTCTGGTGAGGATGCCACTTGGTGACCACATTTTTTACATTACTTTTATAATCTACATGTTAAAGAAATGTTGTCATTAAAGTGTGTATATTTTGTGCCAATTATTGATAATCTGGAAAAAAGTAGCACTTGTAAATGAAATGCAAAAAAGATTTAAAAAAGATCACAAAGGTCTGACTTTAAAAATCTTGAAACTTTCTCAGCTGCAACACAGTAATGCGAAAAATACATGGTTAATAATGAATTTTACTTTTCAAGGTAAAAATAGAAAAGTAGCCATGACGGAAATGTGGGTAAATTGGACAAAGTTTCTTTTCAAAACATTCCTGGAATAAAAGTGTCGCAGCACTCTCCTAAAAAACTGAACAAGACATAAAAACAAATATCCAGCCAAAGCTCTCTGACAGAATCCAAGTCTCTAAAAAGATTAGTTTATTACAATTTTATTATTATGATTATTTTCACTTATTTTCAACCTTCTTTAATGGAAACCCAGGTTATGGCAATGAAAACAATGTTTCAGTGTGTGAACTGTTTAAACTAATCTCTAAACTTGTTTTAGTAGTATTTCCTGAAAATAGCATTCATTCAAAAACTGGTAGTTTCTTTTTTTTATGTTTTTCCTATTTTTTGAACCTTTAATTTAAATTTCCATTTGTTTGTGTGTACTTTAAATGCTGCTTTGCATTTTGAGGTCATTCTTTTTACATGACATGTATTAATACAACTCAAGCAACAGGGACAGCATCAAGTTGAGCTGAATTTAATCATAAATATTGATAAATACATTAATACTGTATATACAACATTTAAATGAATTATCAACAGTGAATTGAAATTTCATTTTCCATATTGACTCCAACACCTTTAATCTCATTGATCCAGAGAACACATACACTCACTGATATCATTCAGACACTTATCTCTGTATGATAGCTATCCAGAAAAAAGATGATTAAGAACTCTTAAAAGCTTATGTCTTCTTTGGTATCAAATTTGTGGAGATGTCAACGAAAACACAACTCAAAAATATGAGCCTTTTTTGTCATCAAAATGGTTCACAAATAGGCCTCTATGTTAGTATTGCTAATAGTATAGAGATGAAGAAACTCTAAACTTCCAACAGACATGGAAGTCATTTTATAGGCATGTTTCATACACTATTAATGTATATCTCCTCTCTCAATAGGCATCTATTCACACACTTGGCAGGCATTCAGTCTGCATTCAACAATGCTAAGCTCGCTTGGTCGAATATCTTTACTGAAACATAGAAACTGTCCAACACCTCCCTGTCACACAGAATTAAATTTCAATTAACACATTGAGTGAGATAAGTGTGGTTCTCACAATGTCCATTTTGTTTCAATGTTCAGTGAAGGTGAAGCAACTGTTCAAACAATATACATCAGTAAAAGTGAATTCTAGTCTGGTGAAAGACAGTTTTTTTGTCTCTGCTTGTTATGAGAGGATGACGGTCAGAGTGGATTAAACTTACTGAACAAAACCCCAAAAGATGAAATTTGATGGGGTCCTCTGCATTTTTCAGGCTGCACCTCAAGTACATCTAGTTGTCTGATGTGATGCCACTAATCCTCATTGGGGATTGCCAAGCATTCCACTGCTCACAGTCAGTTTGCTCCACCTCCTCTGAGTGAGGAGCTTGCGATTTTGTTGAACTTTTATTCGGACATCAAACACCTCCTGGATGGCATTCTTGAAGCAGTGGAAGTTGTAGTCAATCAGTCCTGTGAGGGAAAGACAGAGCACAGAAGAGGGAGGGACAAATTATTCTAAAACTAATGGTGGAAATAATAGCTATGTCATGTGCTGAATGCAAAGCAGGTGATGACTGAGATACGATTATACTTAATCAACTTAGGAACAGTCAAATTACAAAATCAGCCATAATAATTAAAAGTGCACCAAAAAATTTCAAGGCGTAAACAATATGTGTGTGTAAGCCAAGACAGTAAGAAGCCGAGTGTCTGCTTCCCTGACACATCTCTCTCTTACATTTATGTGATACTTTCTGGAATGAAAACAAACAACGGTTATGCACTATGCATTTCTCTCTGCTCTTTACCAACATCACAATGCTCAACTACAGAGAAGACAGAAGAGAGCTACACTGTATGGGAGCGCACACAAATAGAATTTATGCAACATTGAAGCTACATGGATCATTTTTCCATTATCTTTGTAAAAAGAATTAGATAAGTACATTTACACACACACACACACACACAAAACTAAACTGGCTACAAAATAATATTTAATTGTAAGAACTGCCTCTAATATCTGTATTGTCATAATTTTGGATAATCTCTCATTCAGCAGTATTTCATTAATTGACATCAAATGCTGCATAAACGTATATAGAAAACTTTATAAAGGCGCACATCTCTTGAAATATAAATGAGTAGTTTTATTGCCAGGATATTATGTGTGTAGTCAGTGCGGTTTGAGTCAGGTGATACTGGGCTCTCTGCCGCTTCCATGTAACAATATATTGATATCGGGCAGCTGTGGCTCAGATGGTAGAGTGGTTGTTCAGTGATTGGAAGCTTCCTCCTTCGATCCCAGACCCTGCAGTTAACATGTTCAAGTGTCCTTGAGCAAGACACTGAACCCAAAATTGCTCCTGATGCTGCAACATCATTGTATGAGTGTGCGAAGAGTTAATGTTCCTGATTAGCAGGTGGCGCCCTGTGATGTAGTCACTGCCACCAGTGTGTGAATGCAAAACCTGTAGTGTAAAAGCGCGTTGAGTCAACAAAGACTAGAATAGCTATATAAATACAGGACATTTACCATATTGTAAGATTGCATATACACTATTGGTTTTTGATTCAATGTGATTATGCAGTAATTTTAACACAGTTACAAAGATTATATTATACGTTTGGAAATAAATAATCCTAATTTCTGCACAGTAGACCTTTAACTGATTCTGAGAATCAGAAAAATGTACACTAACTGCATCAGAAATATTCAAAGGAGCACACTTTCAGAAAAGTTTACACCTCCATGACATCAAGTATTTCTGGACTTTTAGTATCATTGAAATGAAAGAAATCTTCACACAACCTTGGTAAGAAAGATGGGATGCTATGTAGCAACATGGGTCTTAAAAGAATGTTTACTGAATTGTAAACAAGTAAACCTTTTGGGCTGCGGCTGTGGCTCAGATGGTAGAGCAGTCCTCCAGTGATCGGAAGGTTCCTGGTTTGATCCCAGACCCTGCAGTTAAAATGTCGAAGTGCCCTTGAGCCAGACACCGAACACCAAATTGCTTCCGATGCTGCGCCATCTGTGTGTGTGTGTGATTTGTGTGGGTGTTTGTTTGTGTGTGTGTGTGTGTGTGTGTGTGTGTGTGTGTGTGTGTGTGTGTGTGTGTGTGTGTGTGATTGGTTAACACTCCGGATAAGCAGGTGGTCCCCTGCAAGGTAGTCACTGCCATCAGTGTATTAATGTGTGTGTGTGAATGGGTGAATGCAAAACCTGTAGTCGTCAACAATGATTAGAAAAGTGCTATATAAATACAGGACATTTACCATTTACATTTAAACTACCCTAAGCTAAACCAGGTTCATGATTTACATGTTATTTTGACAAATCATTGTCAAGATCAATGTTTGATAAATTACTTCCTATGACCTCCTGTAGAAGAGTAAATCTTTAGTATGCTGGGCTTGCTTAGCAGACCCTGTTCACCTCCCTCCCTCAGCATCTATCCGGTCCATCAGATCCCCCAAAATGAGTGACGTTGATGTCAGTAGAGCAGCTGTATAAATTATTCGCTCTGAATATCTGTAATTGACATGGAAATATGTCAGAAACAAAGTCTATTTTTTCCACATAAGCAGATGAATAGAAAGCTGATTCCAATATCTTTCTGTACGTCTTCTTTGTGAGTACCTGCCAATCTGGCAATAAATTATCCTTTAGTAATATATGTCTCCTCTTACAAAAAGAAATTCTCCACCTCGATATAGTTTAGTTTTAATCTTATCCCCAATCTCTCAAAATTTGTGTCCAGATTTTTCTTGTTACGTTGATTACATGCTAACAGATAAATGCTTTTAAATAAATAAATCTGAAAAATATATTCTAAAAATGAAAAATGGCCTATTTTACTTTTAGCTAAGAACTTTATTTTTTGTCTCATTACAGCATCTTGTATTACTGTGAGAACTTTGCTAAATATACTGACCCAAAGTGACTCAAAGGACTTACTTTTAAAAAACTTTTTTCAAAGAGAGAACAAGAGATGGTGTATTATGGCTCAATATTTCAATTTTAGTAAAAGTCTGTGCAAAGGCCAGAGAACAGAAAGCACTGCTGCAAATAAAAATGCATCCTGTTTCACCAGACAAAATAGCATTTTCAGGCACTCAAAAGATGAGTTTTCTCTGTGTGATTGCTGAGAGGGAGAGTGACAAAAATGCCGTTTTGAGAAAGAAGCTCTGCTCTTTGATCTTGTGGTCTGGATCAACTTGTAGTTGATATCTTATATCTTTGGTTCATATCATGTCATGAAATTAAATGAAATTTGAGAAATTTTTCATAAGAATGAGAAAAGGCCAAGAGTTGTCTCCAGGTGATGTTCAATTATTAACATTTTTAACGATAAACCTAAATTATGAGGGATATTTTCCTCTCATTGTAACTAGTGTGTACCCCACAATATTCTCGTGTCATTATTCAGACTTTTATTAATCATGTCACAGTAACGTTCCAAGGTGGTATGGTCCTTGCTGGTTGGCTACACTTTCACAGGTATTTTCTCTCTCTTGCAATGGTTGCATTGATAAACTCTGTTTCCCTCGCAGATCACATTTTATAAATGACAGAATCCTTGTTCGTAACAAAACTATGTGACTGCCGTTATACAGTTTCCGACAGAGGAAGCACAAGCACTCATCTTGCTTTAGTATTCTAGTCAAAGTAACTTGAGTGCCCACATTTACTGCACAGGCTGTAAACTGTGGTCTATCAGCATGAGTACCACCATAAGAGCTCTGATGGACTCGCTTTTCCTCTAGAGTTCATTTGCTAACTAGACAGCAATCAGAAAGCTCAAACCTCTGCCAAGACTGAAAATATCCCCCGTATGTTAATACCTCTTCAAAAAGCAAGGTAGGACTTTTGATGGTATTTTCCACCATTTTTTCCCAAATAATGAAATTCATCCTACCATGCAATGTTGAAGAATCCTTTAGAAAAAGCCCAGATCCAGACTGTTATTCTGATCAGTATCAAAATCTATTTACGTTTTCCTTTTATTTTAACTTTTTTAGTTACTGTGTTAAAAACCAACAAACCCACAAATGAAGGTTACATAACCGCCTTGGTGAAGGTAAGACACCTTTTATCATAGCTGTGGTATAAAATAGCTATGCATAATTTTATGAAGTTGTACTTTCTCTCCTTATGTTTTGTTGTTTGTAAAGCTCCCAGGGTCACTTTAGTTCCACTTGTTCCTGATCAGTCAAGCAGTTTTGTTTTTTTTTATTGCTCCCTCCACTCCACCATCCTGTTTACCAAACACAGTATCTCATAATCACCCAAATGGAAATTCTGCAAATTTGACACAAGTTTCTGACATTGTTGTTCTGTGATCCGTCAGTCAGATAATGGAAGGTACATGTCAGTAGTATGGGTCACCCCAGCACTGCTTCACATCTAGGCCTGAAATGAACTTAGGAAGTTCATCCTAAATTCATCAACAGGGAACAAGGGAACAGAAAATAAATGGAGGCAAAGAGAGTGCCATCAGTCCTCTGCTATTTTTATGCTTGAAAACAAGCTGCGTCTTGCATAATTATTTGATTCAGGCATTTTAATACTGATTACTTTGTGAAATAAAAAAAATAACATGATTTTATCTACTAAAAACACTAAACACGTATTCTCTAGTTCTACATATACACATATAGTTGGTTGGTTGGCAATTGGCCAGTTAAGTTTCATATTCAGCCATGTTCACATATTCACTGTCAGTTAGGGAGGGATGTGATGAAAATTTACATTGATAACCATAATGACCATTGGACATTTTAATCAATATGGATAGTTTTAATGGCTTACACAGCAGAATTCAACTTGAGCATAGCCTGACTCTTTGCATTTGCTCTGTGTTAAGGTGGCAAGCTTTTTTTCAGGACAGAGCACAACGTACATAATGATACGGATTTAATGGTACATTTTACTGAAATAAAAATGCTCAGCAAAAAGGGAATCAATAGGATCAATTTACTGCAATATAGAAAAGATATCAGTTAAGAAAAATATCTATATTAGTCTGTTAAATGGCCTCTGTCAAACCTCCTCCAAAAATGTTGACTTTTTGGGGGGACTATAAAATAATTCTTCAGATTCCTTCAAACTAAATCTTGGGTGGTTTTTTAGAGGACTAAATTCCTTCAGAGGAGAAAAATGTGTATGGAGAAAATACATTAGGGAAATTCAAAATAAAATTTCTTTGAGAAATAGCGTTATTAATGCACTATATTTAAACACTTGGGAAACACTGGATGATGGATTGGATGGATTCATGTAATAATATAAATATTTGCTTGAACAAAAATTAATTTCAAATCTTTGAAACATTGTATCAAATTTCTAAAAAAAACCCAAAACATTAAAAAACCCAAACATTATTATATATAGCAGCAGTCATCTTAATGAAAAACTTAATGTGTAACATTATATCAAACAGACTGTTACAGATGTCTGAAATGAGAAATGAGAGACCAAATTCAGACTTCAAAGACTCCTGAGCTAAACATGTACACAGTCAGAAATAACCACTTGAGCGAGCAGACGTCTGATCATTCTGGACACAGTCACACATGTAAAAGTTCAGCTGCTCACAATACAATTGTGTTGTGTTGATTGTGTTGTTGCCATGATATATTAATGTTTTAAAAAAAATAGATTTATTGATAGTAATACACATATGATAATATGTAAATAATCAAGCACAGAAGTTCATCAGTCCATCTGGTTGCTTTTTTATGGAAGTTCTAAAAGGTCACAGGTGAATTTATTTCTGCTCTGTTTTCCAATGATAACAACAGAAATGTTATTGTTTCCCTGAGTACATGAGATTCAAGACCCAATTACTGTATAAACGATCGCATTACATGGAGCAGTGGCTTGTAAGTTCAAATTAATTAACTGCAGTAACTCTAAGTGGATTACTACTGCAAAGGTTGGAGAAGTCAACCTGGCTGCAACCAAAAAATTGAATTGATTCAAATCAGTGATGTCTGTCTAAAATATGGAAAAAAGAACAAGCAATGCCCTTCACCCCATCAACAGTCAGTGGATAAGTGCCCATCAGAGACACAGAAAGGTGCTCTAGGCAGCTCACGCCAGCTGACCTGCCTTCTCTGTCGTTATAAAGCAGGCTAGATAACAGCAGCAGGAAATGCACACAAAGAGCCTGAAAGGTGCTTCCTTCAAAAACAACTAAGGAACAAAATCTGTATTGATGCCATTTACTGTTGTTACTGTGAGAATTATCAAATGCCTGGGAATGAAGAATACAACATATTATCTTTGTAAATAAATTGTATTTGATGTATAATTTTGCAGGGTTGTATCAACATGATACAAAATTTAAATTTTCTAATTTTTGAAATTATATTTTGTACTGTGCAAATGTTTCTTAAACCTTTTCAAACAAAATGCAATTCCTCAGTTTCAACATTTGATAGGTCAGCCTTGTGCTATTTTCAATTAAATATGAGGTTCCAGTGTTTTATAAATCATCACGTTGGGTTTGTTTCTATTTACATTGTATGGAGCTTACTGAATTTTCCTAAATTGTATTCATCCATGTACAATACCCATGAGATTAAGCTGCTGTTCCTCTGAGGGGGGAGAGGCCAACTCCTGGCAGTTGTAGGTGTGAAAGTGAGAAAGAAACATGCATCATACAGCTTGGTCAGTATTTGCAAATATACTGTAATTTTACCAAATTTTCTTGGTTTTTGGGAATAGTGAGTTTTTATATATACTGTCTTGTAGCGAAGAACCAGATATTTTCAAACTGAGTTGTTAATGATTCAGTATTAAATTGGAGAGAGGAAAGTAAAGTAGCTACTTGCACTTCACATATCACTAAGCTGAGTTAAAAAGAGCATGGTGATTAACAGTTAAACATGTGACCAGTTTCTAGCATGCATGTAAATGTACAGGTTGAAACCAGACTGACCTTTCCTCTCAAAGCTTTCCTTGCGGAGGAAGCAGACAATGGCGAGGAACTTTGTGACCTCTTTTAGGTACATGACTGTAGTATTGTTCAAATGGATGATGGCCATAGACTCCTGGTCATAGGGTAAACGACCTTGACTGTCCATCAGACTGAAACAGATGAGACAAAGGAAAATACGCAGCTCAACTCAAAAGTTTTTGTCATTGCACAACTAGATGTTTTAAAGTTTTGAAGACACCCACGTCTGCTGAAGGATGTTAAACAGATGCTGACCTTTATCAAGTCCTGACGTTAACATTTGCACGAGCCAAGTGAAAGCTGCATTTGAATGTATCTGAAAACATGCTTCTTGTTATTAAAGGTTTTCTATTTGAGCTGCGTGCCTGTGTCACCATTAATCATCAAAATAGGAATGATGAGAAACCTGACTAATGGACGCCAGAGAGGAAACTTGGACAATTGAAAAATATTGTGTATGAAAAAAAAATTACTCATGTTTAATATACTGTATATAAAAGAATAGACTTGCTAGATCATTGACTGCATATAAAGATGGACAAAAGAAGAGGTCAACAAAAGTAAAGCCAAAATATTTGACCAAAACAAAATGGCAACACTCTTGTTCTTTTCTTGCCATTGCTGACTGACTCCCTTTGTACCAAACTTTCTAATCTGTAAATAAAGTTCACTCATTTAATAGACCTGCTCTTCCTTCCGCATTGAAACCGCTTGTAACACCAGGTTCATATATTTGGGCTTTTTGAACCACAGAGGAAGTTTCATGTCACACTATGCACACAGCCCTATTGTAGCCTGACATGTGGAGGACATCGCAAGACCTGAAAAAGACATTGCAGTTGTAAATTGCAGTTACATCCCTCAAACAACTGAAACAGAAACTGCAATGAAAGGTATTGACAAATAATTTCTCTCAATCGTCTTCTAGTGTCCCACTAAACATATGTGGTAGAATTTGTCTTCAGGTAAACCCTCCAGTGTTTCCTTATTTTTTAACAGGCTATTTCAGGGTGACAGTGATATCATAAAAAAATAACTGATCATTCCCAAGCGTGTAAAATACTGATGCTTTGAATTATTGGTTTATAAACCTAAAGTTTCTAATTCCCACTCTCTAAAGAGAGTGGGAATTAATTTTATGTCTGGCTGTACACTAGGGGTATTCAATTAAAATTCAGAGTGGACCAGATATAAAAACATTTTCATGCAAATGTCCAGATATGAGACTTTGGTGTCAAGGTTATTGTCAAAGGAAATAACAAAGTGTCACGGTTTTCATCATTATCTATACTATTTAACAATCAGTGTAGCTGCTTTTTAAAACCAAAATAATAAAACATTATAACTAGAAGATTTCTAATATAGCTGATGAACTAAAATATCTATCATCATCATCATCAACTATATCCAGTTTGTTTTTGTAGTATAAGGCTTGGCTATTTAAAAATAATTTATAATGATTAATGGGATGATATTGGCATGAGTATGTATAAATGTGTCAGGCTGTCAGTCTCTTTGCTCTTTCTCTTCTAGCTGTGAACTACTCCAATGTAGGTTTTGGGCCAATATACATTAACTAGTTTGATGTTTTACTTTCATTTGGGTTTTCACAGATGGACAATTATCTACTAGAAAAGTTTGGGGAAAAGATTTTAGGGCTGCACTTATACAGTGCTTTTGTATTTGTTGTGACAACTCAAGAGTGCTTTATACTGCAAATCAACTAGTGCTGTTAACCTTAATCTATAATCCAATTCGAATGGAATTCCTTATTTTTTGTAATATTTAAATTATACTCAAATGTTATTAATATTATGCAGTGTCCATAAATGCTTGCTGATATCTTTATCGGTATGGGATGTACATTTCTATTATTCTATCGGTCAATATCTATTATATTAATATCATATTAATTTCCAGAAAACCACGTACACCATTGCACACAGTATATGTCTTACCAATCTTTCTGTGATTCTGTGAACCTGGTTTCTTATTGTATGATTCCTTTGCTATTTTAGAATATCTGACTTGCTCACAGAGTAGCCAATATTCACCATAGTTGGCACACTAGATGGTAGTGTATGAACATGTGTAAATGGGTAAATGTGACAATGTGACACATTTTGCCTTGACTTAAAATACAAATGCAAGTCCATTTGCCAAAATTTGGACACGTAGCTGTGAAGAATCATTCAGTTTCACAGGAAGGTAATAATTACACACGAGTCCTCAATTTAACAAGGGCAAATGTACACAGCAACAAGCACAGCTTCTAGTGACATCGATTCTCTCATTCCTGAGGCATTTTTTGTCAGGGTCCAGTGGTGTTCATGTGTCTGTTGTTAGGGTCAATCAGTGGTTCCCGTCTTAGTTTGAAATTCTGTTGTGTCTTATTCTCCATCTCCTGTCAAGTCTCGTCCCTCAGGTGTGTGTGATGGCCTCTCCTTCCTAATGTGTCTAATTGTTTGCCCCTCCCTTGTGTATTTAAACCCTGTGTTCCTTTCGTTCTGTGCCAGATTGTCTTGTCTTCATAGTGAGCAGTCCAGCGTTTATTCCTCGTGAGTTCCTTGTGTTTTGATCACTGCTTCGTTTCTCGACTGAGTTTGCCTGTCCCTAAACTGTACCTTTGCAATCTAGTTAGATTTCCCAATGTTGACCTACTTTCTGATTAAAACAATTTTGTTTAAGAACCTCCCTGTGTGTCTCTGCGTTATTGAATCCTCCAGAGTCTATACCTGATATTTCTGGCATCTGACATACACATGCTGTCATATATGGGCAACTAACAGTCGCAGTGGAGATAGTCAAGAAAAGAAATGTGTGCAGCTAATGTGACTTTAATGAAATGTTAATGCATCCTTGTAGTCAAAGAAGAAATACATTTTAAATATGTGTATTTCACTAACAAAAGACTGTTGCCCAAGGAATATCCTGGAATATCCAGCCTTCCTGTACAACAATCTGCTGCTTTATGTGAGTAGTTCCAACTGGTACCCACAAGGCTTCCACTCTTTTTAAGCCTGAACAATTCCCAGATCCAGGTGGGTGCACACATTTACAGTCACTTAAGCGCAAAGTCACCATTGTGTTTACAGAGAGGGCACTATGCACAGATACCCAGCATCATCCTCTGTCATCTGTTTTGAAATTAGCAGGTGTTTGGGTTGTGCTCTTGGACACACACAACCCAACACAGCTGTGACAGGTTCAATATAGGCCAAATGTTGGGATCCATTAAGATCCATTGAGACCCCAAGCTGGGCGGCACAGTGGTGCATTGGTTAGCGCTGTTGCCACACATTAAGAAGGTCCTGGGTTCAATTCCGGGTCAGGGCGTTTCTGTGTGGAGGTGTGTGTGGTTTGGATGTTCTGCCTGTGCCCACGTGGATTCTCTCCGGGTACTCTGGCTTCCTCCCACAGTCCAAAAACATGCAAACTGGGGGTTAGGTTAATTGGTCACTCTAAAATTGCCCGTAGGTTTGAATGTGAGTGTGGATGGTTGTTTGTCTCTATTATTCAGCCCTGCGATGAACTGGCGACTTGTCCAGGGTGAACCCCGCCTTCGCCTGAAGATGCTGAGATAGGGGTTGCAGGGGGGGCTGGAGCCTAACAGGATAAGCGTTAGAAAATGGATGGATGGATGGAGACCCCGAGCTGTGATGCTTCAACAAAAACACTGAACAACTAACATGGGTCAAACAAGCCATACCCAGCCCAAGGAGCCATCATGACCATGGTGCATTCCAGAATTCACTTGGGTTCACTTTGGGTGGTGTTATTAAATTTGCCTGTTCCCAAATTACATTATTATGATGATTTTAAACAAAACAAAACATCAACAACCCATGATTTTAACATTTCAACAACACATTTTTTTTTTTTTGTAAGCTTTCTGCAGTTGATTGTCTTCACTTTTTTTTGTTCAGTCCACATCATGTTACCGTTTTTTACAACTGTGTAGGCAGAATTTTGAACAAAGCTCCCTTTGTCAAAATACTACAGACAATTCAAATATGAATAATCTTTCTTTATAATAATCTGATCTTTTGTAAAATGACACAGTTGATGCAAAGTATACATTTTTTATAAAAAAAACCAAAACAATTAGGTATGCCACCATATAGCACACACATGGTTCTTACCATCTGACTGTTTGAATAAGTTACACATTGCTGTTCTCAATCTAAATACTTTTACACAATTCTTCTTTTTAAGAGATATTCCCTGAGTTTGAGTTTTTTAGATATCATTGAAGTAATATTTATTGAAACTATTCCTGTAATAACTGGAGTAATTCAATTACTAGAATATCTTGAGGCAAATCATTTAATCCAGTACAACTGTACAGAGCAAAGTGCTTCACACATACTGTGTCAGCAGAAAACTCAAAGTATTTCGCTGTTGATACACGCTAGTGTAACATGTCATCAATGCTACAGCATCTTAGCAGAAAACCTCCAGTTTTGCCACCGAGAGAATTCAACACAACAAGGTAACATTAACGTCACGTTAGCAAAAGCATTTAACATAATTTGATGATTGCAAAATGAGATTGAGGAATGTGACGAACAGCTGCCTGGTGAGGTAAAATGTGAAAAAGTGGATTAGCTAAATTTGGAGTTAAACTATAATACAGAAAATAAAACCACACCTCATGCAGATATACACACATATTCACAAAGTAGCAATTGAAACTTAAAAGAAATTAATCCAAGTACATGTAGCTAGCTGTCAGGGTCCATTAGTCAGTTGTGTTTTGTCTAGTCAGTTTTGTATTTGCTATTTTATTTTCGCATTGTCTTGGTCGTGATTTCTTTCTTCCTGTCAACTGTTTCCCGCCTTTGTGTCTAACACACCTTTGTCTTGTTTGTCATTAAGTCTATTGTGTCTATAAGATCATATGCTAGATTGTCTTCTTCAGTTTGTGACAGCTTTCTGACAATTTCCGTGTGTTTGACCCTGCTTGTATTTGTTTGCTGATTTGGATACCTTTCCCTGTTTTGACTGCCCACCTGTGTACGGACCCAATTTTCGTATTAAAACATTATTGACTTTTCCCGTGCCTGGGTCTGCTTTTTTCAGTCCATCCATTCTGAGCTTGATAGAATCCCTTGTCCATAATACATAAAAGACCATTAGCCACTCATTTGCCACTCGTTTTAAAATTAGAGTATGAAATTTAGTAAGGCTTAGTGATGAAAAATATACTCTTTCCTTATTTCGCCTTTTATATGTAAATAATGCTAAGGTAATTTTTACAGGTTTTTACAGAGATTTGAACAAAAAAATAACAGCGCAACATAACATACTCTTCACAAAATCACAGCAAAAAAAAAAACAAAACACAAATTTTAAAAAAAAGAACACAACTGGTTGGTTTAGAGGTGTGGTATTTTGAAAAGCAGATTTCTATCTATTTAATTTCTGTGATCAACCTGGATACAGTCAATCGATCTCATGACTGTCAGCCGACGGGGAGAGTATGCTCTCCAGTGTCCTTGTCCTGCTTCTTTTGATGTTAAAAGAAGCAAACACTGACGGTGAGAAAAAGTGAGATTTCTGTGACTCCGTCAAGGGTAATCATCTGACACTGCTCTCAACTGCATAGAAGACTCACTAAGAGCTAAAAGTTGCAAGCCAGTGGCACCATCAAGCCATGCTGGAGCTAGGGAAGGTGTGTGGGAATGAGTTAATGCCATTTTCTGCACATCTACAAGAAGGCTCATTCATGACTCTAAACTCTCTACAGGGACAAAGTACAATGTGGGGCAGTGGTTCATGGTCACTTTTAGTATTCTTTTCTCTGTCAATCTACCATTGTTTTCACATAAAAATACACATTTTCATTTTCTGTTTTGAACGACTGTTTAAATATAATGGTATATGTCCTGTATTTACAGTATATAGCACTATTCTAATCATTAGACCACTTTTACACTACAAGTTTTGCAATCACCCATTCACACACACATTCATACACTGGTGGCAGTGACTACCTCGCAGTGTGCCACCTGCTAATCAGTAACATTAATTATTCACACACTCATGGCGCAAAATCAGGAGCAATTTTGGGGTTCAGTGTCCTGCTCAAGACACTTCATAATGTTAACTGCAGGGTCTGAGATCGAACCAAGAACCTTCCGATAACAGGACGACCGCTCTACCATCTGATCCACTGCAGCCTTTGTGTGAGAGGAATATGCGAGCTCAGGTTTCCTTTGACCTCTCCTGGAAACGCCACCTTACCGTGGTGGAGGGGTTTGTGTGCCCTAATGATCCTAGGAGCTATGTTGTCGGGGGCTGTTTGCCCCTGGTAGGGTCACCCAGGGCAAATTGGCCTTAGGTGAGGGGCCAGACAAAGCGCGGTTCGAAGACTTCTACGATGGTGAAGAACAAGGACTTGTGTACCCTGCCCGGAGGGATACCGGGACCCCGCCCTGGAGCCAGGCCTGGGGAAGGGGTCCGTAGGCGAGCACCTGGTGGCCGGGCCTTTTTCCATGGGGTCCAGTCGGGCTCAGCCCGAAAAGGAGACATGGGTCCGTCCTCATGTGGGCCCACCACCCACAGGAGGAGCCATAGAGGTC
>KV751388.1:1288230-1317016 GCA_001698575.1 Mola mola | reverse complement strand
GGAGGAGTTGGTGGAAGTGGCTGGGGAGAGGAGCGTCTGGATCTCCCTGCTCGGGCTGTTGCCCCCGCGAAAAAACCATCAAGATTGTTTTTAACGCAAAGTTCAAAAGCCAGCATCAGTGATGGTATGGTATTAGCGCTAATGGCATTATGGGTAACTTGAACACCTGTGAAGGCACCAATAAGCAACATATCCTTCCATTCACACAAAGTCTTTCAGGGACATCCCTGCTTATGTCAGCAAGAAAATGCCAAGCCGCATTACAACAACATGACTTCACAGTAAAAGAGTGCAGGTACTAGACTGCACTCAATAACTGTCTCCCACTGAAAATGTATGGTGCATTATGAAGTTCAAAATATGACAATGGAAACCCCAAACTGTTGAGAAACTTAAGATGTACACCAAGCAAGACTGAGAAAGACTTTCCACTTTCAGTATTTCAGCAACTAGTGTCTCCAGTTTCTGGACAGTTACTGAGTGTTGTTAGAAGAAAAAGTGATGTAACACAGTGGAAAACATGCTCCTATCCCAACTTTTTGTTACAGGCATCTAATTCAGAATGTGTGTATATTTCAAAAAATGATCAGTTTGAAAGATAAATGTCTTTTCCTTGTGCTGTATTCAATTGAATTTGTGCTAAATAAATAACAACATGATCTAAAAAATGACTTGTCATTCCTCACTTCAGCTACTGAGCAAACTCAACAGATAGAAATGTGCTCAGTGGGCTGTACTTGAACTCTGACCTGCAGGGGTACACTGTTCTGGATTACGGCCTAATCGTACTCCCAGCTGGAGTGAGAATTGAAGTGACAACATGGAGTGGATATGAGTTGATCTGGTTAAGGATCAGAAGTGCAGTGAGTGTACTTTAGATTTTTTGTCACATTCAGCTCTGTGATATTATGATATATAATAGTCTAGCATTATCAGTCTCGCCAGCCTGCTTCGCCTTGACAAGGCCAATGACTAGGCTCTTAAATTCTTATCCTATTTTCTTTTTAAGGGCTGTAAACATGGTTGTGTTACCTACACAGAGTGGACACATCAGGAAAGTAAAGAGAGAGTAAGGAGAGATGCAGAGAGCGGGCACATGCAATGGCAGGACAAACCTTGGCAGGAGGACCCACACACATATAATTTGCTTCTGATGCCCATGATGTCTCTGAACATGTCTTTGAGTTTTTGTTTAGAAAGGTCCACTAGGCACTCACGTATTGTTATGTAGTGGAAGGTTCAAATGATGACCAAAGCAGTTTTCTCTCATTCTGAACATTTACTGCTTAAACTGCTTTTGTTTTTTGTTTTTTTTCCAATCTTGCCACGTCTTCATGTTTTTTTTTGGAGTAAAGCTACAGAGAGCACTTATAAAAAATAAATAAAAACACTTCCTGCTGTTAATACTTAACATTCTCTGAATTACTGTTATCAACAATTAACAATCTTTTCTCTCTAAATAAGCTACACCTTTACCATGTTTTTAACTACACAGTATTTTGAACTTTTTATGATCTATTTTTAACTAACACCATGAATTGCAATAATTAACTGTTTTTAAACCAAACATTTCACAACAGCTGGCAGCTAATCTGGGCTGTTTCTGCTCACATTCACAACTCATGGTTGATTCCTTGGCTGTTATGTGAAAATATAACTCTGCATTATAGTATGCATGATTACGGGGGCTGCAAGGGGTGTACTTGTAGGTGGTGTCAATCACTGCTGTAATGGGCCAGGACTGATTTTTTTTTTTTTTTTTTATCTCAGTCCACCCCTGGTTGAGCTCTCTCGACCATTGTATGATTTTCTTCAATTTCCCTTATTTCCCTTATTTTTTTCCTGCATTACAGTGTGGACACATTAAAACATTTTGATATTTACAAATTACCACATAATGATGTTCCATTTTTTTGGTAGTATATGCTCCTTCATGAGAAAACTGTCAGTGTTGTATACTCATAAAATCCAGTCTTCACTGTTTAGTCAAAATCAAAAAACTTCAGATCATGTCCATTACAGTTGTAATAAATAGCAGCGTAAAGGTACAGTTGCATTACATCTCTAATAGATGTAGTTGTGAGGCTTTTCAGATGCAGTTAAAACGCAAAGAGAGAGAGATCCAGAACATTCCATAATTTGTCCTGTCCAGTTTATCTTTATGAGCAACTGTTTTATGTAATACCCCTTAAGTGGAATAAAGTGGAATAATTCCAGTGATGAGCTGCAGTTTAGTAAGCCTACATTTACTCAAGTACTGAACTTAAGTGCAATTGTGAGATACTCATACTCATGTATTTCCATTTCTGCTGCTTCTACTAAATTTCCTTTCTATTCACTCTATTTCTATTAATTTATTGTACTCTATTACATTTTTGAGGTACACGTACTTTTACTCTGCTTTATTTTTAATAACTTTAGTTACTAGTTTCTTTGCTGTCTACGTGAAACAAATATTTCAATTCATATACTTTTATTGGCAGTCAGTTAAATACATTGATTATGATTCTGATAATTAAAAAAATAAAACTGGATATTTGATGTCATAATTGACCTGGATATTAAGCATTTGACCTATAGTATACTGTATATAAAGTACAGTGCATACATGTCCATTTATATAAATTTACTTTTACTTGTACTTTTAATAGTTGAGAACATTTCTATCCAGAATATCTAACATCTTCAGTGCACTTAATGTCATATACTTTAAGAATTTTACTCAAGTATTATTCAAATGGATGACTTGAGTAATTTTGCAACATATTTTAATTTCAATAAAATGACTTATGACAACATCATTTCATTGTAATCCCTTAAAGTGCAATAACGCTTAACATGCAATAGTTTTGAGCTATTTACTATTTGATCCAGCTGCTCTCTGATGAGACGATTTTTCACTTAGTGTATTTTTAAAAATGTGTATATGTATATGGTATTCACATTTTTATTTATTTATATATTTTACATCATATTTATCTGTATCGTTTTGTATAGTTGGCTGCTATTGATACCAGGCAGTTTTATCAGTGGTCCTCAAACTTTCCATCGTTGTAGAACGATAGGTTCAGTTGATGTCGTTCTTCCAAAAGCCTCTCTCACTCACAGTATGTTGGTGGTGTTGTTAAACATCAAATTTTACAAATGAACAGGGTCCATTTATCAGGAATCCTGATAGGTGTCAGGACCCGTTAGTCATTCATGTCTTTGTCTAGTTAGTTATACCTCTTGTTTTATTTTGATAGTGTCTTTGTTTTCTCCTTATTTTCCTGTCAAGTGTTTCCCGCTTTGTGTCTTCCACACCTCTGTCTCGTTTGTAATCAACCCCTTTCGTATATAAGCTGTGTTCCCTTACCCTCTTGAACCAGAATGTCTTGTTCTCCTCTGACAGTGTTACAGCAATTCCTAGTGTTTTTTTGACTGGAGTATTTAGTGTGTTGTTTTGGATACCGACCCGGATTTCTGATATCAACTTTTCATTGGTTCCCCCTCTACATTTTGAGTCCAGCCTGCATCTCTACTTGATAATAGGTCACACTGTCTGACTGACTGAGCACTACTATAACTTAGCACAAAAAGTAAGGATTATTTCCTTGTTGTAACAATGCTTCTTGGCAATCTATCTTATACTATTGGAAAGCCTGTTTATTTCCCTATTAAATTGTGCAACATTTGTAAGGAAAATGCATTTGTGAGATGAGCAGGAGAGTTGAGGGTTTGGGCTGTGCCCATGAAAAACTTGCCAAATCTTCTCTGCCAATGCCAAATAGCTTATTCTGCTATTGAGTCTTGTTTGGTGTCATTTATTGGATTGGATGATTGAAGTCTGAAGAAACAAGACATATTGGCAAGTTAACAATTTATGCATTTAACAACAGGGGCTTCAGTAACATGTGGAAGAACCATACACAGCCACAACAGCCTGACACCTCCTCCTCCTGCTGGTCACCAGCTTGGTCAGACACGGCTGTGGGATGGCATCCCATTGCAGTGTGTGATCAAGCTCAAGGGCGCAACCCACAAACTCAACTCTGCTGTTCATCCCACAAATACATTATCATTACAAATGTGCTACCATTTAAAAGAGAAATAAACAGGCTTTCGATCGGTCTCAGTTTTATTGCCAAAAAGTATTTTTACAGCAGAGAAATAATCAACCAAACACACATTTCCTTACTTTTTGTGCTAAGCGTAGTTTACTGCTGGAGGAGGCTCAAGGTCAAACCCCCTTTATAAAGAGTTTAATCTCTGTACATTCATTCACACATACATATGCAAACGGTGTCAATAAAGGTGGAGTATGAATGTAGAAATTGCCTGGATTTTAGGGAGAGTTTTATGAGTGAGACCCCAGCATATATTTCTCTCTTGCTTCTTACACATACTGTATCTTAATACAGTATGTGTAACAATACTGTATTTGTAAGACTGTATTGCTGTGTCTGTCCAGACGAGGACAGTCTTAGACTGGCTGACCTACTACATAGAGCAGGGCTCAGTGAGGCTGCCTCATGCTCGCTGAAGTTTCTGATGGAGCTGCAGCAAAGCTTCATGATTTATGGAGTTCCACCAGTTTGTGTAATTACCTCCACCAAAGAAGTCATGTTTGTTTTGTTTGTCTTTAAGTAGCCTACCATTAAAGGAAAATTTCCTAAAATCCCCCAAAATTCCCAGTTAATACTGGAAAAATTTTCAAACAACCTTGTCCAAACTATCTAAACCAATTAGCTTCTAAACTACACATTTATGTACCTTGTGAAGATTTAATCCCAAAATAAGTTTGACCTTGAGAAGTCAAAAAACAAGATTACAATAAGCCATTTTGTTCTTCTGTTTTTTAGCTGGTTTCACTATTAGAACAAAAAACAACTAACTTAATAGCAAATATGTTAACATATAACATTTTAAATACACAGGTAAAAAAAAAGCTCAATTTAATTGATGTTATAAAAAAATGTAAAAAATGGTGAATTAAACAGAAGTGAAAGTAAGGGTTACATTAATTGTAATTAGTGTATTCTCAGTTCTCAGAGTGCTCTTTGTTCCTTTTGTGTTATAGTTTGTCAACAATAACCATTGGCTTACCCATAGATACAGGAAATGTCAATGACCACATCGATCATGTCACAGCAGAGTTTATACGTTTGCATGTCCACTGGACTGCTGTCTGTGGCAATGTAAATCTTGCTGACCACATCGAATAGGAAGGCCTTCTCAATACCAGAGTTCTGAAAACAGAGGCAAAGAAATGCACATCGGTCTCAGAACCATGCCTGGTGGACATCACAAGCTCTGCAGGATGTATATCCTCTGCACAAAACAATGTACATGGACTGTCACATAAACACATTTCTTTCACCAGCACTGCAGAAAAAAAATCTCTGATGCACCCAATTATTAGTTAGAACAAGGTGTAGCTGAAAAAAGAAACACAAAATAACAAAAGAATTTATATCAATAAAGCAAAAGGACAGTCACATTTCCCAAATGATGAACCCTACTGGTGATCCACTGACTTTATATCTCTTTTGGGTGAAATGTTTGCATCTCTTAAGTCCAATGGACTGTAATGACAGAATTGTACAAAATGGTATTGAATCTTCTTCAGCTAAAATTTTCAGCATTTGATCCTTTTGCCCAGATGGAGAAAACATGACTATTAGTTGTTGTTTTTCTTGAAATTGTACAAACAGTTAATGACAATAACAATTAATGGAACATGGACAAACATGTTCTAGATGGGGTTTTGACATAAATTCAGAAATTGAATTGAAAGACATGAGTAATTGTGTTTTATTATAACATTTTGCAGTTCAAGCTGTTGTGACTTCCTTCCTTTTGCCATGTGTTTATCTGAGCTGCTTAAATGTACTTGTAGAACAGTAAGAATATAAAACACTAAATCTCTTAGGACCAGAGGTGACTGTGAGCCAGCTGGCAGGTGACCAAGCTTTGTTTTTAAGACAGAGATCCCAAATCCCAATAGCAACTAATCGATTGACTGGCTTGATTCTCACCCAATGCATGACTGCCCCCCAAAGAATGGATCTGGTATTAAATGCAGGATTCTCACAAATGACTCAAGTACGCCAAAACCTTGGGTGAATATCCAAATTAGATTTGTGGCTCGGAAGATATCAGTCAATATAGAAAAAATTTATCTGAATAAGATTAAAGAAATAAGCTAATAAATGCTATGTTTTTATTTATTTTCAATTAAATTTGGGCTAATAATACAAACCAAATTACAAAATAAAACAAATATAGAAAAACTAGAATGACACTGAGCACATAACTGGTTTGGGCCATCTTTGCTCATTCCTCCTCCTCATACCAAATTTTGTTGAAATCCACCTAGTAGTTTTTTTTCCCCCTACTCCTGCTAACTAACATTGACAAGAAAATAAGATCGGACGGAGGTAAAAACAACTTTAGTTTGATGTCATAACTGACACAACTCCCCATCAAATTAGCAGATTTCCAATGGCAACTTTTGAGCTAGTATAGTGAGTATCACAAATGCTTTATAAAAGTTGTTGAATGAGTACAGTTTGGGTCTGTGTTGTCTACGTCAGTGAATATTCTCAACAGATCTGCCGCTGTTATAAAGTTGTAATAGAGGCTGTATGTTAATGTATAGAAGAATATGTATCCTAAAATATCCTGTTTAAAAAAAACCCAAACACTAATCAACTTGCAATAATCATCAGTACAATCAATTTTAAGAAAAAAGGAAACGAAATGTCACATATATACATACATTTGATGATACATTTAAGTTGTAAACTGAATATATTTCATATTCAGGTCAGTCAAGATAGAGCTACCATTTGGCTAGTTTCATACAATAACTTTTTAAAAGCTAACCTGTCACACTGCAGTTTCCATGTCTATCTTACTAATACTCATAACAAATATCATATCTAGTTTATATTCTCATAACGTATATTTTATTTTAGTGGTGGTATTTCATGCAATGTCTGCATTAATGAGAAGAAACCAGTGTATCTGTTATGTAGCACTACCACCTAGTGACTGGGTTAGACTGGAGGACATGCGCAATGTATTGTAATGTGTTTTTATATCATCTTGATTACTAAACTGCGATTGAAGCACAGAAGAAAATGATTTGTTTCCAAAGAGACAGAGAAAGGGAAAAGAGACTTGAAAAGACATTCTGGTTTTTATACCGTAGTGACATTGAAATAAAACCAACAGAAGACTCAACCCTGTAAAAAGCAAAGGAGTACAAGGAGTTGTCAACTGTTTTTCTGTAGTTTGCTGGGTTTGTCCCAAGTATTATCCGACGTTACTCTCAATGGAGGATCATATACAGATGACCACCATAGTTCTCCTCTGTGCTTAGAGAAGGAGGGGGCAGTGAGGCAATGCTCTGTCGCTTGCATTATTTTATCTTACCATTAGATGCCGCTAATTTTTACACAGGGGACCTTTTAAGATAGTCATTGAAGTCTTTTTGGAAACTGTTTTGATTGTTTTTAATTAGACTAAAAAAAATACTATTTACTATATATTAATAGACTATAAGTGATTAATGAAGAAATCATAAATAGGATCTATACGGATTAATCAATGAGAATAATAATTGTTAGCTGCATTCCTACTCACAGATATAAAAATGTTGAGCAGGTTTTTCAGTGTAGGCAGCTGTGGGATGAGCTTCTGGACCACTTTACTGAAAGCCTCAAATATGGAGTGGTCATATATGCTGGTCAAATAGAAGCTGTAGGGACCGAGGATAAAAACCATTGTTAAATACCAACTGAAACATGTAAAGCATAAAAAAATACACAAAGTCCTCAGACACAGCGAAAGCAATATCTGAAAAGCACAAACATGCATGTACGTAAGAACAGCAAGAGCACTCAGAGAACAACGTTCAGCACAGAAAGTTCTGACACACCTGAGTATAATCAGCCAACTCTTGTAGCAGATGCTGAAATTGAGTTTCATTCTTTTGCATTTTACACAGAGAATACAGACTGACTGACAGTATGCTTTGTTTATATATCTTTGATGCCTCTGTTGACATGTTACCACTCATGAACAACATTAGCCTTAAGAGAAAGTTTGGAATCGATCATAACTCAAATATCTATCTTTTAACTACAAGTTACATTTTCATTAGTCGTCATCATGATGTAGATCTACAAAAAGCTAAAATCAGCGCAAAAGCTGGAGGTGCAACTTGCCTCAGGTGAATTTGCTCCAAGCCAGCATCTGCAAGGTCATCATTGGCCCGTTTGTGAATGTCTGTCTGCTTCTCAGTCTTATGGTCATCTGAAAGGCCGTCCACTTTGTGAATGAACACCTCGAAGTTGATATCTGGGTTGACTTTGTAGGCCCTTGTCACTGTGAGATGCAGTCTCCTCAGAGCCTCCACATAGTCATCCTGGCACAGTAGAGAGAAGAGAAAGCACTCAGAAAGTGTAACATTCAGATTCCTCTTTGGATTGGGTGAATGTTGTAATGAAGATTTAACAGTCTTGCCAGTATTGCTTAAAAATTAAATCATTTATTTAATATATCAATGCATGGCCCAGTTCATTTGAGATCGCCAAGGTTTTCCACCACTAACAAGTTGAGATTGACACTTCAGAATCCAAATTTAAACAATTTAATCCCAGTATTGATATGTCACCTTTTATGGGTGAGCTTTTCAGTCTTCTCCTAAATTTTACTGAGACTAAAACTTCTGAACAGGTGCAAATGTGCTCAGTGTGTTCATTATTTATTCTACCACTAAAAAAATCTGTTGCTTTCTTGTTAAATGCTACTCTAAAACCTCCTATCATAGACTGACTCAGACCACAGGTTCTGTTTGTTCTGGTTGTTTCATCAGTATAAAAACTGCAGGTTGAGAATGTTGGCTTGTATGGGTCATGTGCTGGAATATTTCCTGGTGAATAGCCAAGAAACAGTGACATTGACTGATGGCCTTGATGTACACACCAGCACTATAAAGAAGGCTGGTTTCACTTAATTTAATAGTCAGTAAACTCAAAATTCTGCAAGTTGAATGTTGTAATTAAAAGCTCTTGTGCCCCACAACTGAGTGATCCTCCCAGGCACCAACTTTTTAAAACTTGGTGCTAAATACCTCACTGATGGAACTAGGAGCTCCTATTGGTCGCCAGACATCTGGAAAGGGCACAGGCATACAAGCGCGACCTTCTGCCTCCTCTTCTCTCTCTCTCCCAGCTCTTATCAGAGCTGGAGCCACAGAGCTCTCTCACCCAGCTCTCCTCAGAGCTGGAGTGACAGAGCTCCTGCTGAGGACTCAACAAGCTCAAATTTATCCAGCAGCAGCAACCAGGCCTGCAAGCTAACCAAAGGGAGTTACTGGAGAGTTCAGCACAACTGCTAACTCTGCAAGGAGCAAAGGAGCGACCGGTTTCCTAAAACACCAGGACTGAACAACAAGAACAGCATTCTCCATGAGAATTCCTCGCAAGAGCCTCTACTCGGACTCTCCATCAAACAAGGATCACTTCATCAGGAGAACATCTCTCCTCTTTCAAGGACTGGTAAAGTTGACCTGGGTACATCAAATCAGCACAGCACGGCTAAATGCATAATTGATTTCAAACAATTGAAAGTATTTTATCTCGCATTGTTGAATGGTATTGTTGTGACTGTAGTCAGGATATTAATAAGTGGATTGCCCACAATTAGATGCCCACCATGTAAATTAGGGTAAGTTAGCTGACACAGACTCAAGGTATTGCATGCAACTACATACACAACACTGTCTTGACACATGCAGGGTCTCAACCAACAAATGGTCTAAGCTCCCAGTAACATAGGGACATGAGGCATGACACCCACAACCTATGGCCATTTGCCTTTGTTTAACATTCATCAGCATCAGCAGTTGTTTTGATTCTCTCTTATACAAACACACCCACATGCACATACTTGGATATAAATGTATATTTTTACATCCTAGATTAGCCATTGTGTGTTTCTTTCTTGTTCATTCTTGAATAAATACTTTTGGATAAACATGCTGTGTGTTTTATGTTGCACAATGAATTTTGCCAGCCTCTACACTGTCAAGAACTCCAACTAGCTGTTGATGAGGGAATGTTGGTTGTAATTATTAAGTTAATTATTAAGCATAATTCCAAATTCAGTTTCATTTCATGAGACTCCATCCATCTATTTTCTACCGCTTATCCTGTTAGGGGGCGCGGGGGGGGCTGGTGCCTATCTCAGCAGGTCACCCTGGACAAATCGCCAGTTCATCGCAGGGCTGACATATAGAGACAAACAACCATCCACACTCACATTCACACCTATGGGCAATTTTGAGTAACCAATTAACCTAACTCCAAGTTCGCATGTTTTTGGACTGTGGGAGGAAGCCGAAGTACCCAGAGAGAACCCACGCAGGCACAGAGAGAACATGCAAACTACGCACAGAAACGCCCTGACCCGAGAATCGAACCCAGGACCTTCTTGCTGTGAGGCGACAGTGCTAACCACTGCACCACTGTGCCGCTACCATTTCCAGGTCACGAGAAGAGCTGGGAGCTTCATGAGACTGATTAATTAAATTAACTATCTTTTCCCTTCTTTAAGGATGGTGCCTCGAGGTAATCTAATGTTAATTATATCTTACTATTCTAATAATCATTAGTTAACAACTATAATTATTGATTAATTTTGGTAGCCAAATTCAACAACTTAGTTGTCGCTGTCGTTGTTGTATTGTTAACATAAATGGTGGTCTGTGTGAGCAGCCACACTGTCAACATACCTGAGCCCCAACGAAGTGTTTTAAGATGTTCAAGAATCATTTATTTTTATCAAGTCTCCATGGTCTTACCTGCGAGTCGATAACAAAGATGAGCGCTCCAGTGCCTCGAAAGATCATCTCGTAATCAAAGGTGGGGTCAAAAAAGTCGATCTGGCCAGGGAAGTCCCAAATCTGGAAGCTGACAAAGGAGCTGCTGGACACATCCTCTCTGCAGATCATATTTGTGCTCTCTAGGAACAGGGTCTCGTTGGGGGACATTTTATGGAAGACCACCTTCTGGATAGAGGACTTCCCGCTTCTCCGCAGGCCCATCAACAGTATACGTGGTTTGATCTCTGTATTCAGAGAATCACTGAATCCCAACACTATATATCAATGGGAGAGAGGCACAGTGAATTATGTGAGTAAGCCTACATGAGACATCACACAGGTTTACAGACTGCTTCAAGAAGGTCTGACGTTGCATTTACAATTTTATTCAAAACAATAGGAGAGATGGATGATAAATTTACTTTAAATAAATTCATTATATGGCCAAATTTGTGGCACTTTGATTACAAATATACAAATCAAAACCAAATAAATGAGACATTTTATGATCAAACAACATCCACCCTATAATTCACACCACCACTTGCATTGATGGTGTCCTCATGGTAACCTATGTAACCTGGGAGACAAATTTATAGGAGGGAAATGTGTGCTACATTGTTAGACACTCAAATAGTCTCTACCAAAAGATGATATTGAGTTCAATCAAGGACAACGTGTTCACTCTTTCTGTACTCTTTTGGCTCAGCTCTAAAAGTCAAGAACTTATTATTTGTTTCTGATCATCTGGAAACTCAAATCTAACATCAGTTAACGTGTATGCAAAGGATCTTACTGCCTAAGTAAAGATCAATGTTAACTGACATTTGGAACACAAATATTTGCATTAAAAATGAGAGTAAACATTTTGAGTAACCATTGAGAAAATGCAAGGAAATTTTATTCATATACTCTTTTTTAAGCACATCCATTTTTGGTACTTATTATTTGCACTCCACTACAGATTACAAATTATTCAGTGTTGATAGGTTCTTACTTTTCATAATGTGTATCCAGTCAGTGTTGTGGGTGAGGTATTAGCTGAGACAACAGCGTGTCACAGCCACAGTAGACCATTTGTATTACTTTGTCATCACTCAAAAGACAAAACAACACTGTTTGATAGTAAGAAAAATGCTGAATAGCCCTGACAGGCCAAAAATCAACCTGTTTCTGTTGTCACCCTTAAGTGGAGAAGAAATACACAGCAACTGTGGCTGAAGGGCTTCTGAAATTTCCCGACCACAGAGAAGCTGACAGACTGACAAAGAACAAAGAAAAGGAAGGGGCTTGATTTTTATTTTGACAGTAACTCACCAAACTAAATCTGTCCTTCTTGATAAAATATATGTTCTGTATGACAGCGATGGCAGTAGAAACGCAAAGTAGAAGCAATTGCAGTGTTAATAATTAGTTTTTAATTTGTTTTAATAAACCTCAAAACCAAAAAAGTGTGAAGAGTGTTGCAGCTTTTCACAAAATGTTGATATGAAAACACCAAATACACTGGAAATGTCTGCTGATTGTAACAGAGGTGTTTCAATTAAGAAGCCACTTTAGACTTAAAGCTTGAGTTTAACTCATATGAAATCATTTGTAATTGCTAATGGAGGGCTACATGAGTGCACGATGCAGGGCAGTGTAGATAAATTATTGGGGGCTTATGTCCATCACCAACTGGTGACCCGCTGGACTGGTGTTGTGGGGCCGACATGAGTCCAGAACTCAAAACCCACACTGACCTCAAAGCTTGGACAGAGATGGGTATGACATATGTGTCCCAGTAGGATTCCACCTAAGACCAAGAGTAATTCTGCATGAACCTCACATGGACAGCTGACATGGGTCATTATGGAACTTGGGGACACATCCACACTGGGCCCACTTTCAGCCCATTAACAACACGGATGCACATAAATTATTTTTAGAGAAAGAAAACGAAACAGAAAACCTTTTGACTAATTTAAACTCAAAAAAGTGTAGGCTATTATGTCCCTCTAAACGTTTAACATACAGTCACTCTGCAAAAATTGAGTCTATAAGCCTAACGTAAACCCAGCAGTACAGATGTCATAATGTCACATTAACTTTCTCTGCTTGTTAAATTGCATTTAAGTGTGTATGTAACTCTGTCCGTAGTAAACATAATGTGGAACGCGACAGTGTCACGTGATGCAGTGTGTTTACCATAAATACTGCGAGTAATGACTGTGTACAGAAAAACTGCAGTGGGAGGCTGACTCAAAGCGAAAGTGCACCGTCTCCCGTGTGATTTACCTCCGTCCTCACAGCCCAGCTCTGCGTTTGAAAACGCCTCGAGATCGTCGTCTTCATCGTAATAATCCAGAGCCGCATGCTCCTCTTCCTCGGCGCTCAGCGCACACACTCTGTCACTCGTCATTTTGTCGCTTTGTTTCTGGTTTGAAGCCTCCAACTACTTTCTAACTTTCAAACACTGTCACCTGATCTGGGAGAGCCATGCTGTTGTCCCCCTCCTTCCGGACAGTCTAACTACTGCAGGCGCACAAGGGGAGGGGTCGTGGAGGCAGTATACTATCACACGCATAACAATAACATGATGAATGAACATTCCTAATCTTAACTTGAAGTGAAATCTAAGAGCTACATTATGAATTCAGTTTAATAATACTTTTAAACAAGGATTGTAAGATAGAAACCTAACCTAACTGGGAATAGAATACAGGCATGCAAGTTTTGGTTACAAGTGTATTCCTAGGTCCCCCTTAATCCGGTTTGTTCTGAACTATTTTCTGCAAATTCGGCAAAAGTGACTACAGATGATTACATTTTTGGCTTTCTAGGTCAAAGGTGCAGACAATTTAGCAACATTCTCATTTGTTAACATGGGCGCACTAATGCTATGGGTTGAGCGCACATTGGTGTTTTAAATCCCAGATGGTTTTCCCTTGACATAACTGGTGGAAAGCATATTAAAATATATTAAGCATGCAGTATATCGCATAATCTTGCAATGAGTGAAAGCATCCATTCCCAGATCCAGCACCACCAAAAAACATGCTGGACACACACCCACATGGACCACACCATCAAAATGCCACCATGATGAGACAAGTACTTGTTTTTTGCTAGAATAATTAACATTAGGCAATTATTTGTAGTTTTTAGTAGTATATTTTTAGTGTATATTTTATATTTTATTATATTTGACTTTGTTATTATGTCAGCAATGCATGTGAGACTGATTTTTTTTTTTTCAAAGTGGTAGACGTGCTGAAGCATTTTAGAGTATCTCCTTATTTTTTTTTTTTTCTTTAGCACTCTATCTGATACCACTTGTGTACTTGGGAAATGGCTGTGGACCACAGCGCATCAGATGGCTGTGGTGCTGTGTGTAATTGGTCTTCCTCTTATTTAATGAAAATATGGATCACAATTGTTCGACCATTCCTTGTCCATGTATTGATATGTAACCTGGTGACAAGTGGGCTACAGGAAAATGACATTCATGGAGCGGGAATGACAATTTGTGATTAATAGAGTGCAACTATACCATTAACCCCAGTCAGAGGGGTTACATGCAAAGGATATGGGAACTATTGATGCTTCGAAACCCTACATCCATGTTAACCAAGAAGCAGCCCGTAACTCAGTGTTCCAATATCCGCAGTTGACCGTTACTTTCACAACTAGAGATTGATGCAGTACAACAACAATGCTACGGCAAGGGGGAGCCAGGACGACATGTCAGTGGGCGGATTTCATCAACCACCACCCCCCCACACACTCAGAGATTGGGTTCCAAGCCCCAATTACAAGCCCGGAAGACATTAGCACGAGGGCAGCTGACCTGAGAAGAAAGATAATGGCTAACATGGATACCTGGAACCCCTGGGAACGGATACAAAGGCTTAGTGGCAGAATACCCTCAGACGGTCTGCCAGATGATGTGAATGCGGCACTACAAACTATCCCCTTCTGTGACCATCACTGAGATCAACAAGCTAAAATATGCAACAGCAACAGTAATCCTAGACCTGCTTGGCTACAAGTTGAATGTGAGCCATAAGGGCTAATACCATCCATGGGGAAGACAGTTAGATGCTAAGATCAAAGCAAAACAGAGAGAGGTTAGCCAACTGTCAGAGCTGGAGAAGGGCACGACCACCATAGTACTAAAGAAGTACAGCAAAGTGCCAAAAAGAGTCTCACAGCCCTGGATGCCTGCCTGAAGAGGTACACTAGAGACATGGAGGCCCGGAGAATCAACAGGATGGTCACCACCCAAAGTGTTCTCTCAGTGGAGGGGTAATAAGATGAGGACGGATCCACCCAGGATGAGAATATACTGGAAGAGCATTTGGGAGAAAGAGGCATCACATAACACCCATTCTCAGTGTTTGGTTGACTTGGGAGAGGACCACAGCCATCTCCCAGAACAAGACCCGGTAAACATCAAAATGGCAGACATCCAAGAAAGAGTCTTAAGGATGAAAAGCTGGACAGCAACGGGCCCCTATATGATCCACAGCTACTGGCTAAGGAAGGTAACTGCACTCCATGCACGCCTGGCTGCTCAGATGAACCAGCTGCTGGGACCCACCCAGAGGGGTTGTTCTTAGGTCGGAGGGTCTTGATCATGAAGGACCCCCAGAATGGAACAATTCAATCCAACTACCAGCCAATAACCTGCCTCTGCAAAGCATGGAAACTCCTGTCAGGCATCATTGTAGCCAAGATGAGTAGGCATATGGCTCAATACATGAGCAGTGGCCAGAAAGGGGTTAGTAGTGACACCACAGGAGCCAACCAGCTACTGGTGGACAGGGCAGTCTTTAGAGACTGTAACCCAAGGATGACCAATTGTCAGGGTCCGCTAGTGTAAAGTGTCTGTCTGTTAGGGTCAGTTAGTGTTTCCCCTCTTGTTTTGAAATCCCTATGTGTCTATTCCCCAGTTCCTGTCTAGTCTTGTCCACCAGGTGTGTTTGATTACTCCCTCTCCCTAATGTGTCTGACCTGTGTCCAATTGTTTACCTCTCCATCGTGTATTTAACCCCCGTGTTCCCTTCCTCCTGTGCCAGATTGTCTTGTCTTCCTAGCGAGCAGTCCAGCATATATTCCGTGTAAATCTCCTTGTGTCCGATCTGTATTCCATGTTCCGATTACCGAGTTTGCCTCATCCTTATCCGTACCTCTGCATAATTTGAATTCCTGGTTTGACCTGCATTATTAAAACGACTACTGATTTAGAAAACCCCCTGTGTGACTCTGTGTATACAATTGGGTCTTCGGTTTCCCGAACCTGATACCAACCTGTGCAGTGCCTGGATTGACAACAAGAAAGCCAACGAGTCAATGCCACATACATGGATACTGAAGTGCTTGAAACTTTACAAGATCAACAGAACACTAAGAGCCTTCATCAAGAACTTGATGGGGCTGTGGGAGACTACTCTGGAAGCCAATTCAAGGCCAATTGCCCAAGTTAGCATCAAATGCGACATGTACCAAGGAAAAGCCCTATCCCCCTGCTGTTCTGCATTGGCATGAACCCACTCAGCCAGATCATCACAAAGAGTGGCATCAGATACCAGTTCAGAAATGGAACAACGATCAGCCAACTCATCTACATGGATGACATCAAGCTGTATGCAAAGAGGGATTGAGACATTGACTCACTTATCCACATCACCAGGATCTGCAGCACTGACATCGACATGTATTTCGGGCTAGACAAGTGTAGCCAAATGATATCAAAGAAAGGCAAAATTATCACAAATGAAGGGGTTGAACTACCAGAAGGCAACATAGCCAATGTTCAGGGCAGCTACAAATACCTTGGGATCCCGCAGGCAAATGGGAATCATGAATAGGCAGCAAGAAAGTCAGCCACTGCCAAATACCTATGTAGAGTAAGGCAGGTCCTGAGAAGTCAGCTGAATGGTCAGGACAGGATCCGAGCCATCAACACCTGTGCCCTGCCCGTCATCAGATACCCTGCTGGTATAATAACCTGGCCAAAGGAGGATATAGGAGCCACAGATATCAAGAAAAGGAAGCTCCTCACCATGCATGGAGGGTTTCACCCCAAGACGTGCACCCTGAGGCTGTAAATTTTTTAACGGAGTTAAAAATGCACCCTTATTATTTATTATATTTATGTTGTATTTGGTTTGTGAATTTTATCTTAGCCAAATAGTTTTATTTTCCTTTTACCTGTGGGAGGGCATGTTGCGGCACTCTGCTTTGTTTTTGTTCCTCCTGAGCCCCATAGTTTTCCAGGCTTCTGTAGCCCCTCCCTTCTTCCCCTCATAGTGATGGTCACAGTGGTTGAGGGTGAGTTCTGCCGGGAAATCCCGCCATGTATTTTTGTTGTTTTCACTGTAAATGTAAGTTTTATCCATTGGAATGTGTGATGTAAATTGTTTGCAGAGAATGGTAATATACTTACCAGTTGTTTCCGGTACTTTCTAACGTTTGAAACATAGTTTTATGAACTAATTTGGCGCCACTCGGCTGCCCTGTTTCAGAACTACGTGCAGAGACTGTGGTTTTCTTTTTCTTTGTATACTGAGTATCGTTCTGTATGTTTAGCTTATTTGAAATAAGAGACGGATGACGACAATTGACATGTGTAAATTGTCGCCCGCAGGTATGTGACTTTATTTTTCAAGTTTTAGCCATAGCAAATGCTGCGTGTTTTTATTTTTTTGACCACAAGGTGGCACTCTCTGTGTATTTAACACACTGTCTTCCAAAGTTTTACTTTTGTTCAGGACCAATAGGTTTGATTTTTGTCAGGTTTTTTTTAATATTATAGAGAAGAAAGTGTTTCTTACAATTGTGAAGTTTGCTACCTGTTTCCTGTATTTTAAGATACAGAGTGAATGAATAAGTCCCCTGACAGTGATGTTCACAGTGGCTGAGGGTTATTTGAAATAAGAGACGGATGACGACAATTGACATGTGTAAATTGTCACCCGCAGGTTTGAGTCAAAATAAATATTCGTGAGAACGCTACCAACTCCTCCTCCTTCTTCAACTGCCATCCCACATGGGTTACACATTAAGTGGAAAGAGGGAGGCCAAGGATTAGCAAGCACTACTATCCAAGATGAAACAACAAAGATCCAGGATTACATCAGGAAGATGGCCCCAAATGATGACCCGGTAAGTGAATGCCTCAGGCAGCAGAAACCCAGTGAGGAGAAGGAAGAAGAAGTGAGACCATCAAGCCCCTGCACGGGATGTACAGCCAACAGATAACGGAAGTGACTGATATTGAGACTGCCACTGATCATGGCAGCACAAGAACAGGCCTTGAACATGAGATCCATAAAGGTCGGGGTCTACCACACCAGACAGGACCCAAGGTGCGGACTGTGCAAAGATGCCACTGAGACAGTGCAGCGCATAACAGCAGGGTGCAAGATGCTGGCAGGTAAGGCATACTTGGAGCATCACAACCAAGTGGCCGGCATAGTATACAGTATGGGTTGGAGGTTCCAGGATCAAAGTGGCCAAAACCTCCAAAGGTGATTGAGAACGACCGAGCTAAGATCCTGTGGGACTTCCAGATCCATACCGATAAGATGGTGGTGGCTAATCATTCGAATATCGTGATGGTTTACAAGCAGGAAAAGAAGGCGGTAGTGGTAGATGTCGCAATCCCAAGTGATAGCAACATCAGGAAGAAGGAACACGAGAAGGTAAAGGAATGTCAAGGGCTGAAAGAAGAGCAAGAAATGATGTGGGGAGTAAAAGCATCAGTGGTAACAGTGGTGATAGGAGAACTATGGGCTGTAACCCCCAAGCTGGGAAAGTGGCTCCAACAAACTTTTGAGACCTCTGTCCAGAAGTGCACAATCCTAGGAACAGCTAAGATCCTGTGCAGGACCCTCAGGCTCCCAGGCCTCTGGTAGAGGACCCGAGCTTGAAGGAGACACAAGACCGCCCACAAAGGGCAAGTGGGGAGTTTTTTCTTTTTTTATATATGTATATACATATATTTAAAAATAAAATTAATTCAATGTGCCCTTTCCTTTAAGTAATAAGTCATTAAGATCACCAAATAAGTGAACCATTAGAGGCTGCCGTACGTTGGAAATATTAATCTAATGACCTTTGAGTTTAGCACAAATTATTTTTCATAGGAAATACTAATATTTCTCTACCATTGTGTAACAGGTGTTTTATCTTGAATTCCAGTTTCATAAAATACTTATAATCGCTTAGAAAAAGGAGCTTATTCAGCAATTTAGATCCGTCCTAACAAAAACACACCAGCATCTTTACACATATAACAATTGTACTAAGTTATACAAGTTCCAGTCGATACTTTACATTTCAAACACAAGGATGAAAGTTTGGGATCTACTGTATTTTATTTAGTAGTTGAGGGGTTCTGTGTAATCTATGCAGTTTCCAACATTGTACTTGTCATTGCCTAACCCGTGTATTTAGGTTGTTTTTATTTTTATTCATATTTTGTGTTTGCCTGTCTGTTTTGGTTTTGTTGTCTCTTTCATCTTTCTCCTCCTCTCTCCTGTCTCCCCTTTCTCTCTCTCTCTCTCTCTCTCTCTCTCTCTGAAGGGGGCGTGGTTGGCTCATCAACTGCTAGCAGTGGTGCACACCTGTTGTCCATCTCATAATCAGTCCAGCTATTTAATCCGGCTCACCCTTCCACCCCTTGCCAGATTATTCCACCAGCCGTTGTGGCAGCTGTTGCCAAACTTCCTCCGGCTGTTAGCGAGTACCATTTTGAGTACCATTTTTAAGAATATCCCTCTAATCGTCATTCCCTTCTCCTTCCTCCTCAGGCACTGCCAGAACTTTCATCAAGATCCCCATGAGCCGTCCTCCCCTTTACAAAACACTTCTTGTCTTTCTCGTGTCATCACTCAACTTCCATTGAAAATAAACAGTTAAAACCGTCATCCTCTCTGGTGTTGCTTTTGGGTCCACAAACAATGTGATGAAAGTGTGACAGGCTTGAAAACAATTTTTCCAGATGCTCTTTTCGTTTCAACAGTTTTTAGGGACTTTTCCCATTATTCCACTCCATTATCTACATTATGTTTACTAAACTCACAAAACAAAAAAAAAAAAGAATAAATAGCATGTGTTAAGTATAATTGACTCTTCAAAAGTCCCAAATATATTCTTAGTATGTGAATTTAGTATGTCTATTTATAAAATGGTTAGCCTGTAAATGGGAAAAGATATGAGAAACACCAAATGTAGTTTTTGTCATTTCAAAAGACTAAAGAACATCATTAGCAAATGAATCTCCTATTAATCTAATACCCCTATTATACCATAAGCAAAAAGTATTACTGTTCCCAATAGGACATTCCTATTATTTGTTAGTCAGGTATGACTCTTCCAGTTTGGTGTTCACAGCCCCGAGAGCTCCTATCACCACTGGTACCACAGATGCCTTTATGCTAATCTATTTTCCAGCTCCTCTTTTGGCTTGTATTTTTTGAGCTTGACATGAAACAATCTATGCATGGTGAGGAGCGTCTTTGTCTTAATATCTGCGGCCTCTATCTCCTCCTTTGGCCAGGTTACTACACCAGCAAGGTATCTGATCAACAGCAGGGCATAGGTATTGAGGTCTCAGATCTTGTTCTCACCATCCAGTTAACTTTTCAGGACCTGCTTTACTCTGCATAGGTATTTGGCTGTGCCTGGCCTTATGCGGCGTCTTCATGATTCCCATTTGCCTGTTGGATCCCAAGGTACTTGTAGCTTTCCTGAACATCGATTATGTTGCTTTCTGGTAGTTCACCCCCTTTAGTTGCAATCATCTTGCCCCTCTTTGATATCTTTTAGTGACACTTATGTAGCCCAAATGACAATCCAATTTCATTACTGTAGATCCTAGTAAATTTGGATCAGTGTGTCGATGTCACTCACTCCTCACATATAGCTTGATGTCATACATGTTGAGGAGGTGGTTGATGGTTGTCTCATTTCTGAACCAGTATCCGAAGCCACTAGGATGATCTGGCGGAGGGGGTTAACCCCAGTACAGAACAGCAGGAGGGACAGGACATCGCCATCTCCTGGTATGTGTTGCACTTGATGCTAACATGGGCAATTGGTCTTTAATTAGCTTCTAGATTAAGCCCCATCAAGTTCTTGATGAGGGCTCTTCTAGAGACCTCACATCCACATGGCTCTGTGCCGGTTCCGGTACCCGCACCTACTTTTGAATGGGCTGAGCGTTCACACCAAGAACTTTTTGAGTTTGGAACCCAAAAATTTGGTTCACACCTGAACCAAAAAATATCTATTCCCGTCTTGCGAACTGTGACGTCTCCGGTGATGTTTCAGTGATGTCTTCAGTAGATATATCTTATTATCAGGAAGAACAGATAAACAAGTGTTGATTGAAACCCACCATTAAACAAAAACTAGAAGATGAGAGACAAAAAAAGAAGGATGGTGACCAAATCTACATTGACAAAGGTTGTTCAGTAGTCTGTGGAGGAAACAATATATTTGATTGTGATTTGGGCAACCCCTGACTTTCAGGAGAAACTTGAAGGCAGCACCCATAAAACAAAGCTTTATGCAGCACTGGCAGACAAGTTGGAAAAGGCTGGGTTCGCAAGAAAATCAGACCAAATTATAATCAAATTTAAAAAATGCGCATGAATTAATGCCCTCCAATGGTGACGTCAGCCTTGGGGACTTTAGTTCTGCTTAGACCAGTCGGAAACACATGCTGGTTCCCTAAAAGCACAAGGGTTCTCAAACCCGAGAACAGAACCAGACCCAGAAGGTGAACCATGTCGGTATGAAAGCGCTATTAATGTCATGTCGATTTTGTACAGCTCCAACCACTCCAGTATCTGTGGGTGTGGCATTGAGTGCAATACTTTATTGTAGTTGATTCAGGCAGGTACGCGTTAGTCTTTCTGTTCTTGCATTCTCTAGCAACTGACACATGATGAGGTATGCTTTGGATCATGAACTGTCCCTTTCTTTCTCCATAATTTCATCTTCTCGTCATTCTGATACAAGTTTTAATTGGTTTCACCTGCCCAAAGAATATGATTCCAAAACTTGCCAAAAGGGAAAGATGTTTTTAGATGTTTTCTGATGAAGGTGGACCTCCTGTTCTTGAATGTTACCACTGATTTGTACCTTGTCGTAATCCCTCTGCATTCACATTAATGAAGTGTCTCTTGATTGCAGACTTTAAAAATGATACGCCTACCTTCTCTAGTGCATTCTTGACTTGTTTCAGTGTTATGAAGGGGTTTTTCTTCAACCTGGAAAGGATTCTGCGATCATCCACTTTAGTCGTCTTTCATGTTCTTCCAGGCCTTTTTATGTTGTTGAGTTAACCAGTACATACTTTCTTTTTAAGAATGTACCAAATTGTTGATTTGGCCACTCCTAAACTTTTAGCCATCTCTCTGAAATGTTTTTTTTTGTTTGTTTGTTTGTTTTCAGCTGAATGTGGCCTCCTTTACTTACATTGATATCTCCTTGGACTTCATATTGATAGCTCCGGTCAGATAGCTGCCAAGTGCCAATTCAACACATGTTATCAACACCAGAATTTGTATGTGTATCATTTGTCTTGAAATAACAAGGGGAATCGACCACACCTCACCATGAAACTGCTTGTCAGTCATTTGTCTAAATACTTTTGGGCCCCTGAAAATGGAGGTTCTCTGTATAAAATGGTTGCAATTTCTAAGCGGTAAATGTCATATTTTTGTGAAACATCTTAAATTAAAGCTGAAAGTCTGCACTTTGATAACATCTTGATCATGTTGTTTCAAATACATTGTGGTGGTGTATACAGGCAAAATGCTGAAAAACTGTGTCACTGTCCAAATACTGTACTTCTGGACCCAACAGTATATACTGTAGATAGATAACCTTTAATCCCCAGAGATAAATTATGTATGTATACTCTGCTTTTTTGTATTTCCTCCATAGACTTGTGTGTTGGGTGTTTGGTCTGCTTTTTGGAGTACAGTCATTTCAGAAATAAAGCTGAGAGACAGTTAAGATAAGAATATGCGCATTAGACAGTAGAGCAACGTTTAGCAGTAATAACAAGACCATCTGATCAACAGACATTTTAGCATTAATCAAATTATAATACATGTTACTTTATTGTCAGTTTAAACTGTCTTCAGACAGCTCTACTCCAAAAGTTCACAAACAGCTTAGACATACAATTACACAATCAGCACATACCCATAACTAATACTCATACTCAAACTCATACTCATAAAATTGCATCGAACAGTCATGACCACGGATCATATTATATATAATAGTCTCAGATTCAGATCTTAATTACAGCATATCAATTTTGGTTTAGCAACAGAATAGACTGGATGAACATTTTTTTAGCCTGTTGTGTTTAAATGCAAGGACACTGAATTGCCTGTTGGAGGGTGAAGTCGGTACTTTCCATTTAGATTATGGGACGGGTCAGCTGAGTCAGCAGGGGGTGAGCAGGGGGACCTGAGTTCACAGTAATCAAAAGGTTCTGAGGCCTGTTTATGGGACTAACTGTCCCTTGTATGGTTCATTTTCAGCCATGATGACAAGCTGATCGTTTGATTAAGGTGTACAAGTCACAGTGTGTTGAGTTGAGTGATTTGCAAGGTTATATTCAGATACAGTCATTGAAATGATGCTCTTATTCTTATTGTGTAAATTCCTGACTTTGAGGAGGCAGAACCTCTGGTGCACTGGCTGGCTGAGGCTCAAGGACACTTTTGGTCTCTGAGGCTCTCTGAAGCTTAGTCTCTGAGACACTGGGAAACTGAGTTTCCAAGGTCCAGGTAACAGGATAATGTTGAAGGCCTCATGTCGTTTTGGAGGTCTCCTGGGTGATTAAAGTTCTACAAAAAAAAAGACTAGTGGCTTGAGTAACGGAGATTGTAGGAAGATAGCAGGACAATTGCTTGGCGATGCAGGAGCAGAAGCTAACCAGAAGCAAGCAGGCCAAGAGCTAGCTGACATAATTACAGAAACAGGAAGGAGGCTAGAAACACTAATTAACTCTGGAGCTGGGACTGGCTAGAGACTTGTGGGCTGATGGAAAGCAGACGATGGAGCAGAGCCTTATTGGAGGCAAGTGGCCCAGTGGCTAGCCGACAAAGAAGCAGGGAGTAATGGAAAACTAGACGACAGGGAATCAGCATTTTATATGTATATATTTTTAAACTATGTACAAGCACATAAAAGCCAGAAATGTTTTGTGCAAAAAATACTGAGTTTTAAATAAATGAAGAAAAGAAGTTTTTGTGACACAGAAATGACAGTGTTTCTGGATGAGGTGGAGGTTAGGAAAGTCAGGCAATGTTTGGTGTATATACAACTAATATAAATAAGACCCCCCCGACATCACTCCAAACATGCATTTAAATCCAAAAAAGGACAGACAGAAATTCAAGATCCAAGGGCAGGCAGATTTAAAATCTGGACACCAAGTACAGTAGGAAAACTGGGGAACTGGGAAATATAACCCTGGAAAAACACAAGAAAAGGGCAACATGAGGCCACAAAGGTACACAGCAATCTAAAAACACAGAGGAAAGATAAAGGACTTAAATATACAGGGAGGGTGGAGATAGTTGGGCACACTGATGTAGCACGTAAGGATTCACATACACATAAAAACATACTGTGGGCCAATCCCGACAAAATTTTTTCCACCCCCTGTGGCAATCTTGCAATTTTACTAAAAGTGAATGTGCAGTTACAAAAGTGTACATAGCGTACTGTACAAAGTAACTGAAATATGTAAAAATGTAATATGTACCAAACTAGAAGTCACCACAGCTCCTCAATCTTTCCCTGTCCTCTGCATCTTATTCTGTCACAACAACTATCTGCATATCCTCTCTCATCACATCCATTAATCTGCTGTCCCTCTGCAAATGTCCAAACCATCTCAATCTGGCCTCTCTAACTTTGTCTCCAAAATGTCCAACCTGCACTGCCCCTCTGATGTGCTCGTTCCTAATCCTGTCCATGTTCATCACTTCCAAAGAGAATTTCAACATCTTTAACTCTGCCACCTCCAGTTCTGTCTCCTGTCTTTTGGTCATTGCCACCGTCTCCAACTCAAACAACATTGCTGCTCACACTACCCTCTTGTAAACCTTTCGTTTTCTTTTTGCTGCTACTTTTTTGTCACAGATCACTCCTGACACTTTTCTCCACCGATTCCATCCTCCCTACAACTCGCTTCTTCACCTCTTTACCACACTCCCTATTGCTCGGAACATTTGACACTAAGTACTTAAACTCATTGACCTTTTCCACCTCTACTCCCTGTGAAAATCACCGTTCCACTTGCCTCCCTTTCATTCACACACATGTATTCTATATGTATTCATGTATTTCTATGACTGTCTTTCATTTCTCTTCTTTCCAGCACATACAGTACCTCCACCTTTCGAGATTTTCTTCCACCTGCTCTCTATTCTCACTACAGATCACAGTGTCATCTGCAAATATCATCAACCACAGAGATTCCTGCCTGACCTCATCTGTCAGTCCATCAATCACCATAGTAAACAAGAAGGGGCTCAGGGCCGATCCTTGATGCAGTCCTACCTCCACGTTTAAGCCATCTGTCACTCTTACAGCTCACCTCACCACTGTCATAACTGCCCTCATACATATTTTGCACCAGTCTTACATACTTCTCTGCCACTCAAAACTCCCTCATACAAAACCATAGTTCCTCTCTCAGCACCTGTCATAGGTTTTTTCTAGATAGACACAATGCAACTCTTTCTGACCTTTTCTATACTTCCCCATCAGCATTTTCAATGCAAACACAGTGTCTGTTTTGCTCTTTCCTGGTATGATATCATACTGCTACTAACATAGCACCACTTCTTTTCCCAAATCTTCATTGTGTGGCTCATGAGCTTTAGCCCTCTGTAGTTGCTACAACTGTGTACATCACCCTTGTTCTTAAGATCGACACCAGTAGACTTTTCTTCCATTCGTCAGGCATTTTCTCACTGTCCAAGGTCATTTTGAACAGTTTAACATCTGTCCTATCAAACACTTAATATCAATTTATTTCAAAATGAAGGTATATATAAAACTGTAAACATACTGAATTGTATTGTAATGTACACTTCAGTGACAGTGTCAAGGAGGCACATCTTACTTGTTGATTTACTGGTATATTTGTAATATTGATGCAACTGACCTGATACCATCATTCTTGGTCCTCCCCACCATTGTCTTTTTACGCATTCCCTCTCTCTCTGCTGCTCCAACATCCCGTCTTCCTTGATCCATGTTTCCAAACCAAATGATTTTCAGCTCAAATTACAATTAGTTACATTTGGAATTTGTATTATTTACTTTTATATATATCTACAAAATAAAGATTTTCTACTGTAAATGTTTCAATGTGATTACTGCAGGATAAGGTAATCGCTTTTTGAATGTGTTTTTTATCGAAATAGTGGCTTAGCATTTGTGCTGCAGATGTAGTATTTTGCAGGTGCTGGAGTGTTAAGCAGAGAAAACTTCTTGGATTTTGAAAAATGTGGTCACTTAATGTTTTGTTTTTTCTGTGAAAGCAATAGAAATATTTAGTGAGTTGACTTCACTGTTGTGCTGACTATATGAAGAAGTTTGAAAATTTGAATTTAGTTTGGAATATTGCATGCTAGCAATTGAAAAAATTATGGCCAACGCCTGCAACTGACTAGCTCTACAGATGGATTTTCACATTGGCAAACCCTATTGGCTGGATCTGACCAACATGACAGTATTTTGAGCATTGTTAATGATAAAGGGTTTTGTACACCTGTACTCTAAGTTTCAATACAATGTCAGAACACTATTGTTCACAACAGACATACTAACTATGTTTCTATGTCAGACATTTTATTTTGAACAAATAAATTAACTCATCGGGTTCTTATCAACAAACTGTATTTGGCAGTCCATTATGACCCAAAACAGACTGCAACACTAAAACTAAAGGTATACAAACAATTAAGTTACATTTGTGAGCCCATCCCCTTCATGAAATGAAACTCATCCTGACAAAGTTCAGTGGACCTCATACAAATGTTTCAGACTAAAGAGCAGTTGTAAAGTTTTCTTGGGGCTTGATGGATGGCTGGGTCTGTTTCTTTGCATCTGGTAAGTACATTTTTTGCCATTTATCTACAGGGAACACTTTGGATGTAAGATTTGGGCCTGAATCTCTGAATCTTTTTAAAGAAACCTGGTATGATGTTTTTGGACAACCTGAATTTCCTTCACTGAAGGGTTGTTGGTCTGGTATGCCTTCCTGTATTTTGATTGTAATTTGGATACGATCTTTTCTGACTTCCTCTTTGGAAGATTAGATAGTCTTGTGACTCCCACCACCTTCAGTTTAATAGGTGCTTCAGATATTCCAGCCATGTTCCGTGCCTGGCAGCGATATTCACCAGCATCCTTGTATGACAATCCATTCAGGCTGATGATCGACCAGCGAACCCCAATTCGAGGAGATTCCTGCATAACTGAAACATAAAAGTTCACATTCTTAGCTCTCTGCATGCTACATAAGTCTAAACTATACCCAACTAAAACCGCAGCTCACTGAACAATTGTAGTTCAATATGTCACTACCCTCCCAATGACACTGCTCTAGTGTACATTTAGACAGAATGAATAGCGAATTTAATGTTCTCAAAAGTGCAAACTTTTCAAACCTCAAATTGAGACACTATTCATATTACAAATGTCAAGTGTTGCTTATAATGCTTAGTTCAGACTACATGACTTTCAAAATCGGCAGATTGCTGTGCAGTTCACACTTGATGATTTGCTTTATTGTGATCTTAATTTGCAGTTGTTTTCAGCTCAAACTATACAACTGAATGATGACAAGAAGTCAAACTTCACACAATCCTTCAACAGGAGATACCCTTGACTTGTCTGGTCTATAAACTCAGCACCAAGCACAGAATAATTACAAGGAAAATGCAGTAGTTCTCTAAATGGGTTAACTCTTTACAGCCCAAGCATGTTCAGTGTGCTTTCACTAATTCTTTTTGTGAAAGTGATTGGCAGGTGTCAAATCCCACCTCCATAATTTACCACTCATTTGGACAAATTTTATTCAGCCTGGCAGACTCTTTGATGCTTGACTAATCACAGTAGGGTGACACTCTTGACACTTACTTGTTTGTCATGTTCCGCCCCCAAGATTTGCTGATCATGTGGGCAAAATTTATTTAGCCCTCAAATGCTAACTTCTGACCATTGAGGCTGCTTGACACTGTGAAGCTGCTATACTTGTTTATGTGGGAGTGAGGAAGGTAAAAGAGTTCAGCAATAGCAGCCATTAGCATGAATGAGGTAGATTATTTACATTGTCATCCATTTTCTGAATGCATCACCTTGTCTGTCTATCGAACAGGACTTCATCCAAAACTCACTGAACTTGAAGACATAATGATTATCCTGTTTGCATCCCAGAAGGGCCTGAGTCTGTCAGACCTCTGTTACAGAATGTCATCCATTTCTTTGTGTTTTACCATCCCCTGTCTTTCTTCTATAATGACAGTTGCCTTATCTTAGGATAATTATTTTATTAAGGGTGCACAACAGTTGTAATAAGTTGCAGTAGACTGTTGTATCTGCTGTTGTTGGAACACGGTTTATAGCGCATTCCTGTTAGGAGCCTGGCTTGATGCTGTAAGCTACGTGATTAAGTGTTCCATCCTATCATGTAGCACATTATTCAGTTTTTATTTCATATATTATTTTTGTCAAAATCGCATGTCCAGAAAATGTCAAGTGAAAAGTTGTCAAATTGTGTGTTTGTGTATTTGTATCTTTGTTTCTTTTGTATTTATTTATCGTATATTTATACTATCATCACTGTATTTAAAAAAAAATTCTAATTCAAATGTT
>KV751388.1:1266404-1288152 GCA_001698575.1 Mola mola | reverse complement strand
TCTGTCTGAAAAAAAGTCTTTTGTATCAGACACTTGCATTGCTGTTGTAGAGTACTAATAGAGCAGAAGTGTTGTAACTTTGTGTCTGTCTACATGAGATGCAGCTTTTGCTGCAGTATTAACTATGTACTGTGTATAATGCATTTGTAAGCCCACCCACTCAATTTCACCACCAGTCACAACTGATCATGTGATGTTATTCCCAGATTAGGTAATTGCCCAAGCATCAATAACTTGTAACAATGTTTGATCCCTTTTAATGAAAAATAAACATTAGAAAGTTTGTCATAATCATCACTGAGCCATATTGAGGTAGTTTCTATCTCTGTTTCTATATTAATGCAAAAGTACTTAAACTGCGATTTGTGTGTTGTGTATCAAATAGAAATTTTAGGGAACAAGTGGAGTATCAACAGAAAGCTAACCAAGCTAACTGTGGTTTAAGTTATAGTCCTTTTTTTGGTGATTACCAAAAGTCATTGAGGAATACTGTACCTAGTCAGTAATTACAGCCACAATGCTCAGAAGTATTTGAGTCCTCTACATCTACAACAAATCATTTCACTCATGCTGTGACTGTAGTGTCAGATTAGTGGGTTTTTCTAAAGGAAAGAGCACCACTTACAACTTTCCAAATTCCTTGGTAGATGGTCAGAGTTCTCAAGGATGGCTTCTCTGCAACAATCTGTAAAGAGAAATCACAACATAACTGGACTGCTCAGACATTTTAAAAGATCACTTCATTAGCTGAGATTGACCCTGGATCAATTACCCGTGTATGCTGAGGTTTTAATCCAGGTCAAGGTTGGTGTCGGGTAGCCAGTGGCATCACAGCGGAGAATAATGTTGCTACCCAATGGAGAGATTACTCTGGTGGCTGCTGGCTGAACTGAGGGCCTCATACAACGGGACAGTTCAGCCTGGGTGAGCAGCATCCCTGACTGACCCACAGACCTGCTGCAGATCAGCAGCTGGTCCATAAGAACCACCGGACTCCCCAGGGACATGGACAAGGACATCACCAAGAAGATGTGGCAGTCACACAACCATGGGTTGTCATGGAGACCTGGGTATCAAGCACAATTTGACTTGTTTAAATAAGAATGCTCCTGTATGATTGTTTGTTCAGTTATTCTCTTCATTGAAATTTGTAACAGCTGACATGATGGGACAGCAGTTGCAGAGTATTACAGCAAAAGACATTTGAGCTCAGGAGTCATGGTTAGTATTAGATGTGTCACTCCCCAAAGCATCTACAGACTCAGATGGAACACATTTAATAGACTCAGTGACACCATTAATTAACCTGTGGTTAGGTCTTTGCCACAGACTATTATCACTATTATCCTCAATTTGTGGATAATATCTTCTACTGTCACTGTCACTGTCACTCTGTGCAACTTTTTATTTTTTTATTGTGGTGGCTGTGACATGTGGCTTGCAGAGCAGCAGGTTTTTGGCAAGGTACCACTATTGTTTTTAAGTTACAGACCGTTATTGGTTTTACCCATAGCCTCAACATAAACAAGGACATCATCCGAGCTCCCAAAAGTGGTCTTCTTGTGGCTGGCTCCAGTAATTGTCATAATCTCTCCCTTCTTAATTATATCAGGTATGACTCAAGCCAAACTAAAAACTGAAGAACATGTCAAATAAATTCCCAAAGATAGTTGCTGATGCTTGATGTAACTACTCCTTCAGGTGCATCATTTCCTTCAAGTGTCTATTTTCAGAACAGCTTGCTTTTAATTGGTTATTTGAAGCTTTAAAAATGTTTACATGGCCTTACCTGAGTAAAGCCATTGGACTAAATGATATTTGCACAATTGCAATTAGTGAGCAATATTATCATTTCTTATGTAAGGAGACTGTAGCTGCATTAGACAACATCAGAAAATAATGTGTCTTTACTGCTCCAAAGCATACTGTACCCAAAATTCTCCTATATACTTGTCCTTCATGTTGTCCTGGAAGAGGAAACCAAAGGTCCAACAGCTCAGCAGGTAATATAGTCAGCCTGAGATGTAAGGAGTTGTGAGGAAAGGAATTATCGACAGTCAAATATACCATACCATGTCAACAGATCGATTTACATTTGACAGCTCTGTAGTGCCCCTCATTAAAAAGAAATAGTTCTGAGGTGTCTGGACACACCTATTGCTGGACAGATCTAGGTAGGTGATATTGGGGAGAAAGACAGAGGCGTGGGCAGGGAGGCTGGACAGCCGGTTGTTATGCAGACCCAGAGTCTGTAGGCGGGGCATATCCCTGAGCCCCTCCCAGGGGAAGGACGTCAGGAGGTTTCCATCCAGACGCAACTCTCGCAGGGCCTTCAGATTGACAAAGCTGCTGGGGTGGATGGATGTGATAGAGTTGTAGGTCAGCCACAAGAAGCGCATCTCTGACAAGTTGTAGAAGGCTGCACGAGGCACCCTGGAGATCAAGGTCTTCTCTAGCCGCAGTTTGATTGTGTCCGCTGGGAGGTTAATTGGAAACGTGGAGATTCCAGGGTCACTGCACTGCACTAGCGTGCTGTGTCAAACACAAATCTTTAAGTTTTGACAGATAAACATAAACATTAGATTTTCTTGTCATTTACTCAAACTGATATAGTTCTAGTTTGATATAATGAAAATGATAATATACCAGAAATGACACTGTCAGTGTATTTAAACAGCAGTCTGCTCACCTGACTAAAGTGATTTGTACGTAAGATAAGGTAAATGTTGTTTTTTATCACAATTATAATATCATACATTGACTTGTATTGTGTATTTGTAATATTTTTTAATTGGTCAGTTTTTCAACCAATTACTACTAAAAACTATTGCATTTGCCTGGTAGATCACACCCCTGATCAATCAACTATCTGACACACTGGATCTTATTTCATGATTAATTATTACAGAAAATATTTTTCCATTCTTTAAAATAGATTATGTACAGTTTGTAATTGGCTTAATGCAATATTAAATATTAAAGACCATTTTAAAATAATTTTATTTATTCCCAATTATTAAAGAAATGTTACACTTGTTTTAAACTAAATGTATTCATTTATTACAGTTGAATATTACTGGTGACAGTCTTAGTGAGGATGGTCTACAGCCTGTAAATGTGCAGTCATAACTCAAATTTTTTGGTCAAAATTTAACTATGTATGATCTATGAAAATACTGTCCACTTATAAAGACATGCAGTATTGTTGGAATGATTTTTTTCGTTACACTATATAAAATTTGGTTCCAGCAAATTTACTGTAATTTTGTCCCTGTCTTTGCACTTGTGTAGACGATGTACAGGAATATGCATGGGCCACACCATAGATACATATAGATAGATACCATAGATACAAATAAAGAATATCATAATGATTTGTACAAACTCAATATAGCAAAAAAATGACTTCACAAAAAAAAACATGATTTGCTGCATTTAGCATTACTGTGTTTGTTTTTTTTTTACAATAACACGGTCATCCTCAAAATGTAACATGCTATATTGAGTTATGCTCTTCTAGCAACAAATCCCACACACAAACACACAGACAGGAGAAGAAAAACCTGAGCTCTGCTAATCCACTGTTCCCAGACATGCAGGCACATGAAGATGGACAGGAGTGGACTGCCAACAGAGATGAGTGCAGGACTTGAACGAGGACCAGCAGATACATCCTTCATCAGACAAAACCCACACTTACACAGGCCCTTTGCATCTTCATATTCCTCTCCAGTCCAAGGCTGTGTCCACAGTTCAGAGTCAAACTGAATCCCAGATTAGCTGGGATTACACTTCTTACAAGTGCCATGTAATCCCAAACGTCACTGTCAGAGTAACAAATCAAACATTAGGGCCAGTCCAAGGCATTTTTGGCCTTGACAACAATCTGATTCTACTATCCCACCATCTGTAAATATTTAATATTTATCTGTCATTCCAATCATTACTCAGGTTTACCCTCTGACATTTAAAATGTTTTCTCTAATTATCTGTAATGTTCAAAACACGTCGTTTGGAAGGTTCTGTAGAAACTACAGTAAATTACAGTAGCCCTCCTAGCTCAGTTACAGAAGCCCTGTTCAAATTTACCAGAAAAAAAATAAGATATCTTATAATATACCAGATATTTCTGTATAAAAAATGTATGATTTGTCATACATACACATACATATACATTTACATATTATTGAGGTAAATTAAAGATTACAAGGCTCAACAGTACGGCAACCTGAAGAACAGGCTGTTCCTGGGTTTGCTTCCCATGGAAGTGGAAAGTATCAGCAAAATTTACTTTGATATTCACTTGTGTATAATGCAGTGAATAATTTCAGAATCATGTTTAGTCGGAATGTATATGTCTATAAGGGACAATGAAAAGCAAATGGTACTCAAATTAACTTTAGCAAAGACTTATTTTATATAAAAACTAAAGATCAAAAGTAGTGAAACATATTTTACACAAACACAGTCAACGTACCTATCACACATTAGGCTTTGACTAAACCAATCTTTTTTGAAATGAAACTCATTGTTTTGGAGCTAGCGTGGGAAAGTTGCAACCAAAATTAGTTTTAAGAATCAGGTCTACTGTGAAATAGAGAAAGATTTATCTGGTGGTGATCATCTTAAACAGCACTATGTGAACTCCTTTGGTAAGGACGTGAAGGTGCAGTTTTATATAAAAAAAATTACCAAACTCCAGGTTAAAGATTAAAATATAAATGAATCCAAAAATAAATGAAAGCACCACTAGTGTTTTTATTTTTGTCTTCTAAGTTTTCTATGCACCTGAGTTTCTGGTAATACAATATTCAAGTTATTTGAATGTAATCCTCTCAGGTAAGGTCTCATACATATTCTTTGTGTATATTATATTCTACATATATCTACATCATCTCTTTATCTGTTATTACATTGTTGTTGTATGTATAAATATTACATGATTGTATATACAGTTTGTGTATACTGTGGACTGTTGTCATGTGACTAGTCAATGGCGACTCTCACGTCATAACATCAAATCAAATCAAATCAAATTTATTTGTATAGCCCGAAATCACAATTTACACATTATCTCACTGGGCTTTGACAAACTGTACAGATGTGACATCCTCTGCCATTAGACCCTCGAACCGGGTGAGGAAAAACTTAAAAAACCCTAAACAGGGAAAATAAGAAACCTCAGGAAGAGCCACAGAGGAGGGATCCTTCTTCCTAGGACGGACAGACGTGCAATAAATGTCACTTGTACGGAACACAAAAACATGATAACAACAGTTCACTTAGAATGCATAAAACATCCATGAGTCCCAGAGTCTGTGGATTCTATAAATCCGGATGTATGGAAAGTCTAGTGATCCAGACGCAGGTGGACTCTGTTGGTCCAGGAGTCATTGTACTCCATGTAGCAAGATCTGAGTGTTGCTGAGTCCAAGAGTATGTAGAATCTGTAAATCCAGGGATATGTGAAGTGTAGTGATCCAGAAGCAGGTGTAGTCTATTGATCCAGAAGCCATTGTGATCTGTGGATCCCGATTTGCACTTGGAAATCCAGCCTAGGATCCAAGTCACAGGATCCAAGTCACAGGATCTCCTTTCCTAATGTGGCCAGGGGGCATCAGGCAGGACCACAGCAGCACCTCCCACCGCGACCTAGAAAAACCTGCAGGATGGTAAAGCACAACGACTCCGGGGAAGAAGTAAAGTTAGTGTAAGGATATGGACATTTACAGGAGCAGAGAAGGAGTCGGAGTCAGAGGGGGGAGAGAAGAAAGCTCAGTGAATCATGGAGTGTTCCCCCAGCAACCTAAGCCTATAGCAGCATAACTAAGGGCTAGATAGGCCAGCCTTAACTATAAGCTTTATCAAAAAGGAAGGTTTTAAGCCTACTCTTAAAATCAGAGAGTGTGTCTGCCTCCCGTACCAAGACTGGAAGATAGTTCCACAGGAGAGGAGCTTGATAGCTGAAAGCTCTGCCTCCCATTCTACTTTTGGAAATTCTTGGGATCACCAATAACCCTGCATCCTGGGAGCGTAAGGTTCTGGATGGGCGATAGGGTACTATGAGCTGTTCAAGATAAGATGGTGACTGACCATGAATAGCTTTGTAGGTGAGAACAAGGATTTTAAATTCTATTCTGAATTTAACTGGGAGCCAGTGCAGAGAAGCCAGTATGGGGGAAATATGGTCTCTGATATTAGTTCTAGTCAGTACACGCGCTGCTGCATTTTGGATTAACTGAAGAGTTTTTAAAATTTTGTTAGGGCAACCTGAAAATAAAGAATTACAGTAGTCCAGCCTGGAAGTAACAAACGCATGAACTAGTTTTTCTGCATCTTGTTGAGACAGGATGTGCCGGATTTTAGCAATGTTACGGAGGTGAAAGAAGGCGGTCCTTGAAATCTGTTTAACATGTGATTTAAAAGACAGCTCCTGGTCAAAGATAACACCCAGGTTTCTGACAGTGGTGCTGGAGGCCAAGGCAATGCCATCCAGATTAACTATGTTGCTGGATAATGAGTCTCTAATGTGTTTGGGGCCCAGCACAATGACTTCAGTTTTGTCAGAGTTTAACATTAAAAAGTTATGAAACATCCAGTTTTTAATGTCCTTAAGACATGACTGTAGATTAGCTAACTGATGGGTTTCATCTGGCTTCATTGATAAGTATAGTTGTGTGTCATCTGCATAACAGTGAAAATGTATGGCGTGCTTTCTAATAATTTTACCTACAGGAAGCATATATAGAGTAAATAGTAATGGTCCAAGCACAGAACCTTGTGGGACTCCATGACTAACCTTGTCATATCTTGATGATTCATCATTAACATGAACAAAATTATATCTATCAGATAGGTAGGACTTAAACCATCTTAGAGCAGATCCTTTAATGCCAATTTGGTGTTCCATCCTCTGTAGTAAGATGTGATGATCGATAGTGTCAAAAGCTGCACTAAGATCTAATAAGACTAGTATAGAGATAAGTCCTGCATCAGATGCAGTGAGGAGGTCATTTGTAACTTTTACCAATGCCGTTTCTGTGCTGTGATGCTTTCTAAAACCTGACTGAAACTCTTCAAATAGACTATTATACTGAAGAAAGCCACATAGTTGTTTCGCTACTGCTTTCTCTAGAATCTTTGAAAGAAAGGGGAGGTTGGATATTGGTTTATAGTTGGCTAGAACTTCTGGGTCTAGGGTAGGTTTTTTTAGGAGCGGTTTAATTACAGCTACTTTAAATGACTGGGGCACATAACCTGTTACAAGGGATAGATTGATAATGTTTAGTAGTGGATTGCTAATTAAGCGTAAAACCTCTTTGAGCAACCTAGTAGGTATGGGGTCTAGGATACAAGTTGACGATTTAGATGAAGATAATGTTGTCGTTAGTTCATGAAGGTCAATTGGATGGAAGCTTTCCAAACACACATCAGGACTAATAACAGCCTCTATAATTCCTGTTGCTGAACTGGAATCTGTGGAGTGTAGGATATTTTCTCTGATAAGTCTAATTTTATTATTGAAGAAGTTCATAAAATCATTACAGGTGAGGGCTCTAGGAATGCATGGTTCAATAGAATGATGGCTCTCAGTCAGCCTGGCTACAGTGCTGAAAAGGATCCTGGGCTTATTCTTGTTTTCTTCTATCAACGCTGAATAGTAGTTTTTTTCTTGCTCGGCGAAGGGCCTTCCTGTATACTTTAAGGCTATCCTGCCAGGCCATGCGTGACTCTTCCAGTTTAGTGGAACGCCATTTCTTTTCAAGTTTATGAGTTTTCTGTTTTAACTTGCGAGTATTAAAATTATACCACGGAGCTAGTCTCTTGACTGGTTTTGTTTTCTTTTTAACTTTTAACAGCACACCAGTATGGGGTGTATTTCTACATTTTTCATGTCTGAGGAAGGGGCTAGGCCAAAAAGAGGTAATAACAATACACTTTCTGGGAGCAGATCTATTGTATAGATTTTTCTTCCTTTTTATGATTTTCGAAGTTGTTTTTATACACGTCTTGGAATTAACTTTTTGTGTACTTCTTTAAAACCTAAAATGAGTCTGTCTAGCTCGGATGTTGATATATTTATTATTTATAAGACAACTTTATACAGGTTATATTCTGTTAAAAACATATATTTCTCTAAAAAACAAACATCTGCAGATTACCTCGAAACATGAATGTCTTTGCATGAAGGCATTTGGCAGGGGTCTAGTGTCAGAATCCATGAGTTCTTCACTTACAAAGGCAGTGGGGTTTGAGGAACTGGGAGTCACTATATCAGAGATACATTGTCAGGCAGCATTCAAAATTGTACACTCTCAAATAAACTCTCAGTTAACATTATGGGCTGTTAGGTTTCATCCGGCCAAATTCCATTTTACTCTCAAATTTTACACTGTTTAAATGCACTTTATTCAGAATTATTAGAAAGTCTGGCAACAGTTTATTGTCTCTCTTTGAGATGAGGTCTCCTCAAATAAGACATTCTAGATAATAAGTTAAATGACAATTTTGTTCCATCAGTTTTGAAGCTGGACTGGGCACTGGGTTACTGTTTGGTGGTGCCACAAAAGCAGAAACAACTTTTTTTTCTGGCAACTGTTTATATGAAGCGCTTCTGTGTCATTGCTGATTTTTAAATGTTTTTATATCCTTTTACTGATTTCAGATCAATTATGCTGAAAGATCTTCTGCTTTCAGTACTTCCTAACACTGGATTAAAGCAGGATTCTCTCTAAAACTCATTGACAGTTGATACACACACACACTAACACATACAAACACAAACACACACACCCATTACAAATTAGTCATGTTACACTTGCGCAAACTCAATTAGAAAAAACATAGTAATCAGGTGTTGCAATATATAAATGGAAGCTTCAAGTAACTTATACAGGTGTTAGGCAAGAAGATCGAGCAGTATGAACACAGTGAAAGAAGAATAGTGAGTGTAAGAGGAGGCTTGCAGAGGCAATCTAGGAAGGTTGGAGAGGGAGGGGGAGGAAGGCCAAAGAAAGTCAATGTAAGACAAATGTGCGACTTGTGGTGGATATTTCTAATCAATGACTGCATCTTGGCAGCAAGTTCAGCCAACCAATTCAGTTCAGTTTAATTGATGCTCTCTGAAACATACATGATGCATAGAATAGCTTTGATTTTTGTTTTAGTGGAAGGAATCCATTTTAAGAAGAGAGTATATGGTTTTGAGTGCTGTGTTTCATTTTGAAAGAGATTTGCGGACAAAGTAGTTGTCTTTTTTCAAATATTTTGTTTAGAGTTTTGTGAAACTGAGCGACAGTCTCTGGAAATGTGTTAAAACCTTTGGGAAAAACTGTAAAAAACACAAAAAACTCGCTGAACTGTCACTCAAAAACTTATTAACCGAAGTGAAGGCACTCCAAATAAGTCCACCAACATGAGAGAAAAAAACAACTAACAAAACCGAAGGAACTGCAAATGAGAGAGGTGGGAGTGAGGCTTCAAAATTGACAGTTGTATTATTTCTCAAATTCTCATTTTTGTTTGTTTTGTTTGATGTTTAAAAAGTTATGTTTGGTCTTTTGGGCACAAATCTAATTCCATAGGTGTGGACCACCTGCTGCTCAACACAACCGTCCAGCAGGTAGCGGTAATGCACCTAAAGATGGTTCACAACCAGTGATTGAAACCTAATAAGGAAAAAGACGAAGAAGAAGACCTGACAAAATAATTATGATATGTAGCATCGGGACCGGATCGCAAACACTGTTTGATTACTGAAGGTTAACAACGTGGTAGAAGGCTACCTGGAATATGTCAGTAAATGAGCAGTATGTTTTTCGCCGACGTGAGTTCGAAGAGCTGCTATCAGAAAACCAGAGTAGACTGAGTTCTCCTCGACCTGTGCACGGTGCCTGGCAGCCCCCACTCCACCACCAGCACCACCGGGTACAACAAAACTCTACGCTTCTTTAGTTTTCATGGTAACCTCGTGGACTACGATCCAGCAGTGGTTGATCTGTACTCACGACTTAAGTTTGGACAGTTTTTACCAAGTAGTTTTCGATTTAACACTCGTGGAAACAAGCCTTAAGTGTTTGTTGAAATAGACAAGTGTTATATAAACGATAAAAGTTAATTCAGAATATACAGTAACTGTCAGGACTTTTCATCTTTGAACTTAAAACATATGGTAATATATGACTGTAGCTGTATTGTATGGTATGACTTTTGATGGGACGTTTTACAGGGAATATCGTGCCACCTGGCTAACTAACGCCTATCATGATTTAAGTATAAATCTATTGATTGAAATTTGGCAAGGTTTTAAAGGCCGCATTACCATAAAGTGATGTCATTTTCTGCACTTGGAGTGCTTTATTTCTACCTACCTAAAACCTGCTTTCACCCCCTCAGTCATTAAATAAACATAACATGATTATTTATCAAAAATCTCACTATGTTAATATATTGTCAAAGTACCAATAGTCATCCCTACAATATTGTTGCGGTATGAAGGTATATGGCCAAAAGTATTGTCATACTTGGTTTTGATGCCTAGTCCTACTCTTTATGAAGATTTGGGGCCGAAAAATTTTGTGATATAGCTTTTTTTTAAAAATCCTATTATTTTAAGCCCTGTGACAGTGTATAATCAAACTGAGCATCACCTTTTTTGTTAGTGAAATGGTAAGTAGTGACAGTCTACAATAACTACTATTTGGAGTTCATTATTTCAGTATGTTTGGGCCAATCATGGGTCATTTCAGAGAGGGGATTCCTATTGGATGTTCTTTAAAGGTAGATGTGTATGTACTGTGCATGCACATGAAGGTACTGACATAATATTTGTTATACTTATTTACTTTTACTACATGTATTTTCAGACTGGTAAAACTATTCAACCCTTGTTTACACTGCACACATTTCCCCTTAGTCACAACAGTGTTTATTTTCTTGTTCCTCCTGTTCTGTGTTTGAGCTTCACTGTGCAGAATGATGTCTGTACAGAGTCTGTTTCAGAAATGGAGAGTGTCAATTTTCTCTGTGCTATATAAAACAATTCATTTGAAGAGACAGGGATAAAAGCGTGATTTGTGATATCACAAATAGAAGTGTGTGTCTTTTGCAAGGGGCTCTTTAAGTTAGGTAATTGTGGGAATACTTGGCTAGGACATGACTAACAATACTTGCAAACCTTTACTATATAACTCAGCAGAAATGGCAACTTTTAAAAATTTGGATATAAAAAAGGAATCAAATGCAAGAGTCTTTTAGAGAAGTTTCCAGATTTGGCACTTGGTTCTTCCAATTTATACTTTCAAGGTATCAAGTACTGATACCCATTGTAGTTTGGCTGTCCCTGTGATTACGTGTATGTATATTATGTGCTTTTTTTTCTTTTTAGCATGATGGCAGTAGGATCCGACTACTACCTTCTAGATGGCCCCAGGTGGACAACCCAACCAATAGAGAACCTCAGTTGGATGACTGTGAGAGGATGGGGACTCTGTTTGGGAGTCTCAACAAGTGTCTGCGGGGGCTTGGCTTCAGCCAGATGTACTTTGGGGACAAGATAGTGGAGCCAGTAGTGATAGTCTTCTTCTGGCTGCTACTCTGGTTCCTAGGTATCCAGGCCCTGGGACTGGTGGGAACTCTGTGCATCATCATTATCTACATTCAGAAGTAACAAGAGCAGATGACCAGAGTGGAACCATACTGCTTTCTTTGGTTCTCCTCTACCCCTTTCAGCTTTACCTAGCTTTTTCTAGGAGTCACCACAGCAAATCCTCCTCCTCCATCTCTCCTTGTCCTCTGCATCTTCTGTCTCACCAACTATCTGTATATCCTCTCTCACCACGTCCATGAATCTCCTCTTTGGTCTTCTTCTTTGCCTCCTGCCTGGTAGCTCCATCTTGACCATTCTTTTATCAATATATTCATTGTCCCTCCTCTTCACATGTCCTGCATTGGGTTAATGCCTACTTATTTGGGACTCTTGTGTGTGATGTGTGGACTGCTTTTAGGTGGTGGTGGGCAACTGTGGAGAGGGCTTTATTTTAAGGACTGAAGCTTGTTAAGGTGGTGTAAATCCAAAGCCGGGTTTACAAGAATGTTTGGTTCTGCTCGACTGCCTCTGCTGTCCGTTATCATTGCCTAATTATAATGATCCTTAAACAGAAAATTAGTCTGAGGCTACACAAATTAGGACTGCAGTCTTAGCACTCACCTAACACAGCTGCACCTACTATGTGTATTTAACATACAGTATGTCAATGTGTGCAAGTGCAGGACTAATGACTCATATAATTAATTCTAAGCAATGGTGTCTGAATATTAGGGATGTGACAATACATTTTGATAATCGTGAAACCTCTATCAAATTGTTAATATTTGTATATATTTGAAAATGTCTATCGTAATACTTTGGATACTTTGGGTTTACATCTGACTTTACAATCGGTACTGTACAGATCTCACTTCCCTGCTCTGTTTGTCAATAAGCACGTATGGTATTTGTTTGCAAAGTGCAGATGCGCTGCCATTTTTATCCAGCGGGGCAGCATTGCACCCATCCACTCAGCTGTAAAATATAAGAGCACTTCCTGTTTTTGAAAAACAAAGCAGTATATCATGGCATACATAAAAATAGAAACAATACAAATTATGTCTATTTGTTGACTTCTTCCAAGTAAATTAAGTTGACCACAATGTTTGATCTACTCGTAGTGTACCTATATGGGCTGTACTCAATTTTTGCACTTCCGCTTACGTTGAGGACATCACTGAAGTAGGCGGTCTTTCATTGTCACTCATTTGTGTTCACAATGCTATAAAAAGGCCACATGTGCTCCAGACAACCTCTGAATAGATTATGAGTGATCCGATCTCACATGAGGGTATTCAGACCTGTACTTAGAGCTGTCCACCGGTGATTTTTATCATTCGGAACACGCTAGTGCCAGGTCTGAACCAGGTTGTTGTCTTGTCCCTGAGCCTTATCAATTTACTGTCTTTACCAGATAAACCAGGTAATTATTTGTTATTGTTATTGGCATATCAAATATATGCACCCATGACATAAATGTCAAGTATGTAATTAATGATTTTTAATGTTGATAAATGGGTAAACACACATTTAGAGTGATAACATGAAACCATTACACTAGATATAAACAAGCCTTCAATTTATTTATGCATAGAGCTGATATCAGCCCTCTAAAGGTCTTATTGTATTTGTGGTTTTTCATAAGACTGAAGTTACAAATTTTCAGTACTCCACCAGTCCTCAGTTGAGTGTAAGGAATAAATAAATGCAGATTTTTTTTTTTTAATGATCATATCTGATTCTCACCCGAGGTTGTTATGTCCTCTAAAGGTCTTCTCGGGTTCAGCCATTGTGAGTCCTGGACTAAAAAATGTGTCCACAGTAAGAAACATAAATCCAAAGCTGAATGTTACAAAGAAACTGTAGTAGGTGAATTGGCCCTGTGTTTGACTTTTATTTGTGTTAACTGTTTACATCCATGGCCAAGGTTTTGTTCCACAGCCGAATGATGGATGTTGATTATGTTTTTTTTAACAAAATGAACTTGTTTGACGAGGTCATTCATCTTGAGCTGTAAGTCGGTGTTCAATGAGCTAAGACTTGGCTGTATAACACAACCACATGTGTCAATTTCCATTTATACATGGGCTGTAACTGCCCAGAATAGTGTAAATGACTAATGGCAACATTTTGCAGACATTGGTAGTTAGATTGTTGTTTAATCTCATCAAATAAAAGTTCTGTTTAGTCTCAGGTAGCGTTCACAGCAGAGCATACTCTTCTGTTATAAATTGCACATTTTGCTGACGTATTTGAATATGTGCAGATGTCCAGGTTAACTGACCTCAAAGTGTTGTAGAGGAAGAACTGTAGTCATTACACTGAATTTGAAGTTTAGTACTGAGTAAAAGAGGTGTTCACAGGACATTGTCATCACTGATGTCGATGTACATGTTTCTCAATTTCAGTAGCCACACTCTTTTTATTAAGCAACTGTACTCAATTGCGAACATATTGTTGTTCATAAGGTGGCTGTACATGGAGTTTTATGCCTACAAAAGAAACATTAAATCAAATGTATTGCTATGTCCATGATTAAAAGTGAGTGTTCCCATAAAATGCTCTTTGCCTCTGATTTCACAGCAGAGGAAATGTTGACACAAGTCAAAATAGTCATTTTTGACAACAGGACTGTGCCCTGTTATTTGCAATTTATGCACCAATGATTCCACACTACTAATTCTCAATTTGTACCCATTTTAGAAAGGTCCAACAACTGATATCATGTCTAAACAGGCCTGCCATACACAAATGACTGAGCACTACAGTCCATAAGAGAAACTGATCTGAGTACTCTTCGGCTTGCAACCCAAACTAGCATCATGGCTATCATTTGTCTCCTAGGTTATCTAATCTTTCTTAGCTGACTGAAGAAAATTGGTTAATACATTATTATTTAGGTCTAAATCCTTTGACAGCATTTTCATTTACATTTTAGTAAAGAAGCATATGTTTATTTTTGTTTTTTTCCAAAAGTAATTGAGTATTTTGGTCAAAATAAGTCATTGGTGCTTATATTTATTATGTGATGTGATTAATGTTGGCCATCATGGAGCCCTCAGGGCTGGTCCCAGAAGGTGTATTCCTTGCTTTGAGCATTGTTCATGTTGTGTAAATTTTTCAACCTTTTAATGTATTCATTTGTTTCCATGATAAAATTGAACTCGTAGACTCTTGTGCAGTCGGTCACAGTGAACATCAGCGAGCCCTATAATCTAATCAGCATGACACTTCAAACATTGTTAACACTGGTATGAGTGCTTCTGCCAGCTGATCTTTGTATTTTTGGTGTTGGCATGGTGCTAAGGTGTATTAACACATGCTTTAAGCAAAATGTTTACATAGCCCACCAAGATGACTGTTAATATGCTGATGGTCTGACCAAGTTCAGCTTAGTATATGATGGTTAGCACAAAACATATTACAGCTGTGGCGGTTTCTGTAGTCATTAGTTCTACAGGTTCTTAAATCCAGGTTTGAACAAAAAGTTTTCATCAACTGATGGTGATGAAAAATTAGATGATCATCAAAATTACATCATTCAAACCTGAACTGAACATAAATATGTGAAACAAATTTCATTACAATCCATAAAATAATTGTCTCCCATTCCTCTTACTATACAAAAATGAAGCTAAAATATGTGCCGCTGATGCGAAACAGGATTCCTCAGTCTCTTTGTTTGCTGCACCATGGTAATCTACCTGTGGTATTTACCCTAATCTCAAATTGACTGTGAACCTGATGTATTATTTTAGTAAGTTATCAAGAATTATTACCGTTATTTTATGGTAAATGAGTTGTTGACTTGATCAGAGTAATTGATTAAGTTTATTAGAGTATTCTGTCTTTACTGATTGTTTCATTTGCCTTATAGCAACTCCATGTGAAAGGAAAATTAATTGAATGGATCTCATCTTTGTTCCTCATAATTTAACTGGTGTGCCAGTGCAGAAGCCTTAATACAAAACGCAAAGTTGTTTTGTTTTTTTTTTACAGCTACCGATTTGCACTGGTGACATCATTTGGAACCAGTCTGTGCTGGGAGTGGGAGCTGCCTCCTGTACCCTCAACCGAGCTGTTGCATGCAAATATGCATCATTGCTAAAATTGCTAAAATCCGGCACATCCTGTCTCAACAAAATGCAGAAAAACTAGTCCACGCATTTGTTAATTGCATAATTTACTCTTGTACATTACTTTGACAAACCTCAGCTTGCAACCAGAACAGTAACAGCACAGCAGTCAGTTTCCACTTCCTGTAGGTCACAATCCAAAATGTATGGCAAGACAAAGTTATTAATTTAATGAATTTACATGTGGAACAGACTTGGAACACATTAACAATGCATTAAGAGTCAACACATTCTGTTACTATTTTTGCTTTTAAAGGTTTATGAATTGATGAGAGGGATTTAGGATGTAACGTCTGATTGGTTCATGTCCAGCAAAAGATTTCAGGATGGCTTGAATTCAAACAAGCCAAAGAATCCAATGAACCTGTGAAATAATCCACACAGCTGCCTTTGGATACCAGTCTGTAAAGGTGACTCACATATATACTTGGACTCTGAGCTCATGCTGACACAACACACAACAACACACTCAATAACAGATGTAAAACACATCAGGAATTTCACTGAAGTTTTGCAACCATTTGTTATTCAAGCTTTTGTTCATGTAGCTAAACACACATATTTACAAGCATAGAGGCAGTATATTTACAATTATTTACATTTCAATTTACTGTAACACACAGTAGCATCTTCACCTCAATTGAAGGATCATTTGAATGAGGTTTGGTTCAGAATACTGAAAACAAGCCTACATCACTTCACAACAGACAGTTGCTTCCTTGTTTAAGGACGTTCCAGAATCTTTGCAAACACAACGAAGTTCAGTAAAGTACAACAGCCACACTAAATACATGATCACAACTTGCCTATTTCGCAAATCAAATTCAAAAATCTTTTTTAGACATTTTGTACAACACACAACAAACATGTACATGCATAATAATAATTATTAAAGAAAAACATTAAACATGAGGGTAACACAAAATTTGTAAGCTTGTGTTCATTCCCTCCTTTCTGGCTAGAAGTGTCTTGCAGGAGTACTTGGGATTTCTCTATGGGAAACGGTGGTCCACTGTGTGACTTCCTTCTAACAGTAATAATGGCTCCATATGGCATAGGTGAAGCTCCCATATCCAGCCTCTTCCCCACATCCACAGGTGGTCTTGGCATAAAGCCCACAAACAACATTTAATAATGTATTTACAAAAAAAGGAACAGGATACACACTATAGAGTACAATCCCAAATATAAGAAATCAAGTAGATGCAATTTCATTTGTAAATGTTACATCTGATTCTTCAGAAAATGTACTGTAACTGGATTCACCTTTGAATTTATAATTTAAAAGTCATCTCTGAAGTTTGAATAAATGGTTGCAGCTTCTCTATTTGAAGATTTTGCAAATTTCAACCACATTAAAGTTAATCTATTTAGGTTTTTGGCTGTTAGACAGCACCTCTGTGTGATGGCATATCATTTTTAATGCAATCCACTTTAATCTGTTTAGAGTCAACAGAAACTTTAGTTGTATCCAAAATAGATGTAAACTGCTGTAAATGGTGAACTTATATTGTGAAAACACAGAAGTTATACTCACATCTGCGGATATGAGACAGCGTTATTATTGTAAACCACACCCAGACCATCTGTCCTGTTGACAAACCAAAGAATGGCACAAAAAAAAAAAAAAAAAAACTTTCTATAATTTACTGTCTACTTTCAGCTGTTTATGCACTCATGCACATTTTGATCACAAAGTAGTTTTCCTTAAGATAAAAAAGATGCTCAACCACACTGAGTGCTTCAAGTTGTCATCTTTAACTGGTTAAAGGATCTCTGCGAAAGGCAGAAAGTTGGATTGTTCAGGAAATGAGCTCAGTGTCCACTGCCGCCTTCAGACAGGATCCGACTGGGTTCAGTGAACTTGGCTGTGGCCATGCAAAAGAGGGTGGGGCCGGGCACCAGGGCCAACAGCGGCAAGTCTTTTTCCAGCTTGTCCAATCGGGAGATAGAGATGATGCCGTAGGCGTGGAGCAGCCAGTGGCTGAACAGGACTACCAGATGCTTCTTCTTCGCAGCCAAGGTTTTAAAAGACTGTGAGCATATATAGAAAGATAACAGGTCATAACAACAGATAATACTACACAACAACGACAACATCACTAGACTTAAAGTGTTAGGATTAATTATATGTAGATAATATGGATTGATGTCAAAACAAGACTAGGAACTGACAATTCCCTTTGCTGCTCTGGGGGTTGGATTTTAACACCTAATTTACTGATCTGAAATCAGTACTAAAAGGGTCTATAATTTCTCCCATGGCACAGTTAAGGCTTTGCTCCATAACGTTCAGCTCAGTTACTTCAAAATTAAATTCCCAAATTGACAAATGTGGGTTTTCAATTGCAAGGTAAAGATGTTGTCCTGCAGAACCTGCTAAGGAAAAGTGTCTTCCCTGCAGTCAAACATCTCGAATTGAAGTTCCTATCTACGTGACCACCGTTCAGCTCTGTTTAGTGAGCTCTGAATAAAATTAGTATCACTTTCAATGATTTAAAATGAAAGTGTTAACAAAAGATACTGCACAGCTACGCTAGCAGGCATCAGTTTCTTTCCTGGAAAGCATATCTCTGGACCCCCAGATAGTCAATATTGTCTTAAGAAATCCTGTGGAAAACACTGACAAATCTGGTTACTTAATATTTAGTGGATTTAGACGATTCAGTGTTGGTAGGCTGTTACTGATCTTGTTAAAGCTAGAGTTGGCAATGTGGGCAAGCTAGCTTAAGCAAGCTAAATTTTGAATGCATCCAACCAAACAAACACACACCCCCTCCCTCCAGGCCTTCCTCCAAAGCCAGAGATCGTGAATGTGTTTTGCCTGACTGCATTTGAAGACACCAATAAAATGCATTGCATCGCCTTTGTGTTGACTACATCCAGCTACTCACACATAGCAGTGGTAAGGCATCCTTCAGAAAACTAAACACTCAGCACTGTAGCCAGGCTGACTGAACACCATCAGTCTATTGAACCATGCATTCCTAGAGCCATCACCTGTAATGATTTTATGAACTTCTTCAATAATAAAATTATGCTTATCAGAGAAAATATCCTACACTTCACAGATTCCAGTTCAGCAACAGGAATTATAGAGGCCGTTATTAGTCCTGATATGTGTTTGGAAAGCTTCCATCCAATTGACCTTCATGACTTTGACAACTAATTCTTCAACTAAATCGTCAACATGTACACTAGACCCCATACCTACTAGGCTGCCCAAAGAAATTTTACCCTTAGTTAGCACTCCACTACTGAATATAATAGATGTATCCCTTGTAACAGGTTTTGTGCCCCAGTCTTTTAAAGTAGCTGTAATTAAACCACTCCTAAAAAAACCTACCCTGGACCCAGATTTTCTAGCGAACTATAGACCAATATCCAACCTCCACTTTCTTTCAAAGATTCTAGAGAAAGCAGAAGCTAAACAACTATGTGGCTTTCTTCAGTATAATAGTCTATTTGAAGACTTTCAGTCAGGTTTTAGAAAGCATCACAGCACAGAAACAGCACTAGTAAAGTTACAAATGACCTCTTCACGGCATCTGATGAGGGACTTCTCTCTATACTAGTCTTATTAGATCTTAGCGCAGCTTTTGACACTATCGATCATCACATCTTACTACAGAGGATGGAACACCAAATTGGCATTAAAGGATCTGCTTAAAGATGGTTTAAGTCCTACTTATCTGATAGATATAATTTTGTTCATGTTAATGATGAATCATCCGGATATGACAAGGTTAGTCATGGAGTCCCACAAGATTCTGTGCTTGGACCAATACTATTCAGTCTGTACATGCTTCCTTTAGGTAATATTATTAGAAATATATCCATACATTTTCATTGCTATGCAGATGACACACAACTATACTTATCAATGAAGCCAGATGAAACCCATCAGTTAGCTAATCTACAGACATGTTTTAAGGACATTCTCCTCCACAAAAATTCTCCTTAATGTAAAATTTGGCAAAGTTGACTTTGCTCCCTAGGTTATATTTAAAGGTCACAAGCATTAAGAGTCTAAAGCCATGCTAACAGCTGTGTAACAAATTACTATATCAGAAAGCTAACATGAGCACACGTATTTAACAGTGTTATGGTCACACTATCTTTTTATTGTTTAGAATGGAATAAGAATAAACTTTATCGGCATTGCACTGGGAGAAGCAACAAAACATTGTTTAGCAGCAATCTCTTGTAGCAGCTACTGTCAAGTAAAAAGAATAAGGATAAAAAATAAACAAATCTGTATAAAAAAATAAGATCAGCATATGTGCAAGACAAGGGAGGCAGACACACTCTCTGATTTTAAGAGTAGGCTTAAAACCTTCCTTTTCAATAAAGCTTATAGTTAAGGCTGGCCTATCTAGCTCTTAGTTATGCTGCTATAGGCATAGGTTGTTGGGAGAACACTCCATGATGCATTGAGCTCTCCTCTCTGCCCCCCCTGACTCGGACTCCATCTCTGCTCCTCTAAATGTCCATATCCTTACATTAACTTTACTTCTTCCCCAGAGTCTTTATACTTTATCATCCTGCAGGCCTTTCTACGTCGTGGTCGAAGCTGCTGCAAGAGATGAGGACAAGAGATCTTGTGACTGGGATCCTAGGCTGGATTTCCCAGTGCAAATCGGGATCCACAGATTATAATGACTTCTGGACCAATAGACTACACCTGCTTCTGGATCACTACAATTCACATATCCCTAGATTTACAGATTTCACATACTCTTGGACTCACTGACTACATCAGCAACTCTCAGATCTTGATACATGTACTATAACGACTCCTGGACCAATTGACTACATCGTGGAGGGAGCTGCTGTTGTGGTCTTGCCTGATGCCTACTGCTGAAATTAGGACAGGAGATCCTGTGACTTGGATCCTTGGCTGGATTGCCCAGCCTAGCCAATGGACTACAATGACTTCTGGACCAACATACTATATTCATATTATATCTGGATTTATAGAATCATATGAACTCAAACATTCTTAGTAAGCTGTTATCATGTTTTTGTGTTCTGTACAAGTGACAACTATTGCACGTCTGTCCGTCCTAGGAAGAAGAATCCCTCCTTTGCGGTTCTTCCTAAGGTTTCTTATTTTCCCTGTTTAGGGTTTATTAAGTTTATCCTCACCCGGTTCGAGGTTCTTGGGGCAGAGGGTGTTATATCTGTACACTTTGTCAAAGCCCAGTGAGATAATGTGGAAATTGTGATTTTGGGCTATACAAATAAAATTTGATTTGACCCCTTAACGCCGATCGTCATGAATTTGCATCATACCGCTTGCATTCAGACTGCAGCCGAGATGGCATCAGCTTGAAAGCAAAGCCACAAATAATTAATTTTTTTTATATAATCAAGTTGTTCATATCACCCTATTAAAAATAGCAAAAATTGTCCTGCAAAACTTTGGTGACCATTACTTTTCAGCCACTTCAACTCCCACAGTTTCAACCATATTTCAAAAGCCTATGTTGACTCCAACACAGCACTTGCACTGCTAGCTGATTTAAGGACAGTTGCACAGAAATTCGGCCAGTGCTTTTACCGAGTGTGATATCAGAGAAGGAGAGGTAGCTACATCACAGCCAAAGATGTAAGGACATTTATATTATTTCAGTCACAAAAGAAATAAAACGGAATCTGGCAATTAAAAAAATCTGAATATCAGTCCTACTCAGAAAGACGGTTAATCACAAATTGAAATAACAGTTGTCAAAAAATGTGCCTGATTTGCTGCTACGTTACCGAGTGTGATATCAGAGAAGGAGAGGTAGCTACATCACAGCCAAAGATGTAAGGACATTTATATTATTTCAGTCACAAAAGAAATAAAACGGAATCTGGCAATTAAAAAAATCTGAATATCAGTCCTACTCAGAAAGACGGTTAATCACAAATTGAAATAACAGTTGTCAAAAAATGTGCCTGATTTGCTGCTACGTTTTTTTTTTAAGACAGTGTGCTGTTACCTGTATCTCAGAAGCGGACATGTAAACAGCCAGTGTGA
>KV751388.1:1126656-1266338 GCA_001698575.1 Mola mola | reverse complement strand
ATTCAAGCAGTAATTAGGAGACTACCCTGAAACACAGACACCTGGAGCTGGGCAATATGTCTTAAAAAATAATTTATTTTTATTTTCTGTCTATATTAACACACAAAAACCCCAAAATCAAATACTTTTTAAAATTAGAACAATGCAAATTACAACAACAAAAAACAGCACTTGCAAGAGCATTATTTATTATTACTATTATATGTTTTGTTTCGTTTTCTACAGCTTATCTGGATCTGGGTCGCGGGGGCAACAATTTGAGAAGGGAGATCCAGACGTTTTCCTCCCCCGCCACTTCCATCAACTCCTCCAGGGGGACACCAAGACGTTCCTAAGCAGGCCAAGATATATAATCTCTTCAGCATGTCCTTGGTCTGCCCCGGGTCTCCTCTTGGATGGGCATGCCCGAAATATTGACCAGATGCCCAAACCACCTCAACTGGCAGCTCTGAACGTGGAGGAGCAGCGGCTCTACTCCGAGCTCCTCCCGGATGTCCAAGCTCCTCATCCTATCTCTAAGGCTGAGCCCAGCCAACTTGCGAAGGAAACTCATTTTGGCCGCTTGTATTCGCGATCTCATTCTTTCGGTCACTACCCAGAGCTCATGACCATAGGTGAGAGTTGGGGCGTAGATTGCCTGGTAAATTGAAAGCTTTGCCTTTTGTCTCAGCTCTCTCTTCACTGCCCCAATCTTCTGTGGGGCAGTGAATCTTCTGTTAAAGTCCCTCTCCATTTTCCCCTCACTCGTGAACAAGACCCTGAGATACTTGAACTCCTCCACTTCCTCATTAAGCACTTGAGCTGTTCTTTCCCTCAAGTGATCGTAAGGGAAGGAAGATGTCTGGAAGCAGGTGAAGTTCAGCTTCCTGTCCTCATCAATAAAATGAACAGTCAGACTCATGTAAGCCTATGGATTCTGCAGCCCTCTCTGGTATTATTTTGTTGTCTTTAGTGGCCATTACTCTCATTTTTTGTTTGTTTACCTGAAATATTTAGGCAAGCAAATTTGGGAGACTGTGCCACATTCTGCGTTGTGGTAACACCAGCGAATTACTGGCGCTGGTTCATAAATCGTTTTGGAGAATAAGGCATTTTTTACATCATGAAAAAAAACATAAAAATCAATTTCAAAAATGAATTTGATTTAATCCGATCGCAGAGCATGGCACTTGCTAATTAATACTCACAGAGCAGTCCTCCCCCCACAGCTTGCAGCACGGTGAGGATGGGGAAGAAGTACAGAGCTGCGTAGATGCTCTTGAAACGATCAGATTTGCCCAGACCACATGCAATCTTCTTCACCATTAGAGGGCGCAGCAGCATCATCAGTACCAAGCAGAACGTGTAGTAGATTAACACAATGGTGTAGCTGAGGAACAGGGACCAGAAAAATATTCAGTCAGCAGACACCAAATCCCAAATACCCACATGTAGAAGTTCAATGTCAAATAATACAAGATGCAGAACTCAAATCACATAGCACTGACTTTCTTCTGAGGCTTTTGTTTTTCAAAAGGATGCTAAATTTTACCTTTGGACTAAAATTCAAACTAATGCCATTGTTTTAAACCTGTGTAACTAGGATTTAAAAACACAGGTAAATGAAGCATCCCATGACCCTGCACTCTCCTGGAATAAAAATGAATGTAGTTTTTCTTTATTTATTACTGAAGTATTTCATAATTCATTCACAAGTTTACATTTTTGTACAATAAATTCTCCCCACTTTTCACCCCCAGCCAACAGCCACTGTGCTTACAGTGGATAGACGGCTTCCTGGGTGCAATGCAGTGTGTTGATGTAGTCTGGACTGGGATTGTACAGCATGGTGTACCAGTCTGACAGCATTTGGACCCGACAGGAATGGATACTGAGCAGTCCCACTGGCTCTGTGACCAGCAATGTGACTACTGCAGACACACCACACTCCAAAATGGCTGCGATGTGCTGCAGCAGGGCACTGGAACTGGACACAAAAAAAGAGTGAATTAGAAAAGCAGTGAATTAGAACTTTGGCCAGTAAATTGTAGGGCAGCAGAAAGCTCAGACTATAACAATCAAATAAAATATTTGAGCTACAGTGAAGTCCTCTGTTGTCCCCATCTGCCACTGTTATCCTTATGCCACTTCAGTTTAAGTCAAAATTGACAATGTAGACTATTTTGGTGTTCTAAATGCTGAAAACTGAATGTGTATGTGTATGTGTGTGTGTGTGTGTGTAAGTGGCTCCACCTCTTCTTTCCGGAGTACCACTCAATGAAGAACCAATGCAGCACCAATGGTAACATGGCCATGAAGCCCAGATACAGCCAGTCATACAACTCTGGGGACTCAGTGCAGCGTTCACATACCTTCTGGTGGTTGGTTCTCTCACCACGTGGGCAGACCTGGCGGGACAGAAACAAATAACTGTTATTAGAAACAGTACCAAAGAACTTATTTTTTTTCATTCTACTACAAGAAAAATTTAAAATGCATATATATGATTTTGATTCAACCATATTCTCATGTAGCAATGTATTTTAAGAACACCCTGCATTCATGTTAAATGGCGTTTTATTAAAGAACTTAAACACCTAAATACTGCAAACGTTTAAAAAAAATCTCCTTCTACAAAGAGATACTGAAACAATTCTGGAATCTGACCAAGCATTGAGCCTTGATGATACATCAAGGAATCTTGTTTTATACACACATTCTAATGGGTACCAAAGATGATTTGAGGATGCCACACAAGTCAGTCAATCAATTGAATTTAATGCAGTATACACTTTGGATGTGTTATTTCAAAATTTCATTTCCAAGAACATAATTGTGATAAATAAATAAAATTCAATGTGGCCATCTTACTTTGTAGAGATGGCTTGACAAACCTGTAAGTCTTCATCAGAGATGATGAGAATCACAAACATGCTTGTGTGTACCAGGGAGAAAACTATGGCCTTAAAATCAACATATATCATTAAGCCATTAATCTTGCTTCATAAATAAATGCCTCAGATTGTCTGAGAGCTCACACTAGTTGTTATAAACTGTGACCAAGAGTATTTTCCCCAGATTAGCTGCCCCGAGTTTCTATATGGACTCACTAGCCACTTAATTCAGTGTACATGTATAATCTATTGTTATGAGATGAGAAGTCAGACAGGTGGGCGCTAGAGTGCATTATACTAAAAGGAGATTTCTATTATATTGTCTATTTATATAATAATACATGTGATGGGGCAGAGAGGCACAGATGGATGGCCAGCAGATGATAAGTACTCACACCACATTCTCCCTCCACTGAGCCGTTCACCATCATCCTGCCACAGTATAGGCCTGGACATGTGGAGCTCATGGCCACATCTGCAAGACAACAGACACCACCCCGTTCTCAGAGGAGATGTTACGATGTAAACAGAAAAACTGTGGACTCAAAGTTGTCATTATTCAGGACAGACACGTTTAGTTAATAGCCACCAAGCTAGCTACAATGTAATATAAGCCATTTTAAAGTCTTTTTCCCCAACTACCCACCTATAGAAGTACATTTAGAAAAACGCTCATTTGCCTTAAGGTTAGCCTCAAACCGCGACACAAATACGACAGCTTTGCAGGAAAACATGAACAGGTTTTTTGCAACCAGCATAACTGCTCTATAATTATCCATGAATACGGCTTCCGTTTTATTTAACTTGAAAACATCTCGCTTTTAAATTATTTGGGCTGTTCTGAATTTAGCTATGTTATCAAAGTATGTTATTAACTAGCAATAGTTTACTGCGAAGCTAGATATTAAGTCAATAAACAATGTATTAGGCGGTCAAACAATCTTAACACGATAATTATGATCATCTGGAAAATGGAAATAAAAGCCAACTTGCCCATTGTATCCAAACAGTGATTATAAACTACTTTTTCTACTGTCTGCGACGGCGTGCATTTGGCAACGACACGGACATAAAAAAAAAAGTGTAGCACGAACAGGAAGTTCTTCTAATGTGCGTCCGGTGAGCTGTACGCAGCACAACATAATGCTGCCCTCCATCGTCATATATCCGTCACTTCAAATCAAATTCTGGTGTACAACCCAGTACACCGCAAAAAACATAAAACTGCCATTCCAATCAGCTGGGCATTGTTACCGAAGGACAATGTTTTTAATGAAAACACACCCACCACAAGATCTGACAACTGAATATATAATTATGGCCTCTCCCCTCTGTAGTTCATACATTCCAAAAGACCATGCTGCACTGGTTCAGGGTTTCCACGGGCACATTAACAAGCTGGGTGTTTGCCCATAACTTTAAGATAATTTGTAAGGTCACAGTAGCCTAATCTTGGTCATGACATCTTCTTCCCTACAATTGCTGAAGCTTATCTTTTCATAGAGATAAAACAGTCTCCCATTGTTTTCCAGTTGTATTCAGATTATCCCAGCATTGTTTTTTTTTCCAATTCGATTGCCTTGCAAGTGATTCCTTAACAAGCGTATTTGCTATTTCATTCCCCTCAAATCCTGCATAGCTTGTTACTACCCACACAAATTACACAGAACAAATCATCCTCTCCACTCTTGACAAACAGCATAAAATTTCAGTTAAGGCAAGTCAGGGCAAGCCCTAGGTGTCACATTTTATTAGAGCCTTTAAAGCAGTTACCCCCTTTGGTTGCATTTTATCAATCCGCCACATTACCCTGAGGATTGTGATAAACTCTGCTGTATACACAGACGCTCTTATCAAGTGGATACCTTCTTGCTCCCCAAAGTTTGTAACATAAATTCCAAATCCTGACCTCCCTGAATGTGGATCCTGAGAGCCGTCAGTAAATTATTATTCATGGAATCTATGTAACTGTCAATGGTTTTGCATGACAGGTGGGAACATTTACTTTCTTTTAGATCTAGCAGAGTCATAATTTATTCTTTAAACACTTTTCTCTTCCAGCAGAATACCATGTACTTAGGTTTTGGAACTGAGATTTTAAAGCCCCACTTATTTATCAGGCTCAAACAACTGGGCTCCAAAAAGCACACCCAGATTCAGAAAATGTCACAAGCAGTTTAATCATGCCAAGTGTGGGTAAACAGGTAATCAGTTCACTATCTGGCGGACAATCCAAACAATAGGTTGATCAGACAACAAAAGCATGAGGTCATACACTTACAAACGCAATGGACTGCTGGAACGCTGACACATATGACAAGAAGATCTGGCTCAGAATGAGGGGTAAACACAGCTTAAATACACAAGGGAAAGGGAACACAAACGAGGCACAGGAGAACAAAGGTAAGGAATGCTTGACAGGAAGACAGACACACAAACACCTACCAAAGTAAAATGTGAAACAGAAATCACAACCGCTTCAGCGGTTTACTTGTTAGGCAAAGCTGGGAAGCTAGGGTGAAGTCCAAAAAAATTACCATCGGCTCAAGAGTCAATTTGATTTTTCATTCTGGAAGAGGAAGAAAAGGTTGTTGAATTGACCAGAATTAACTGTTGACATGTTCATTTTAAAATGGAGGCTCGACTCACAAAGGCTTGAGAACATGGCTTTATATACTCTCTCCTGACTTGGCAGTTAGCCCAAAATTACCCAACTGAGCACAGTATATGCATCAACTTTCATTAATGCGTCGTTGGCATTCCTATAATCGCGTCTGACTAATATGCATTGGTCCCTTGGCTGCACTTGTGGAGGAGATTGGAAGCTCCCTTTTACTGGGTTCGGAGGACCTCATACTCTGACTGGCATTAGTCTAAGATGGAAATGGCTCTGATATTTCTCATGCTCAGTCAGCCTCTTAGCAATCTACTGAAATCAATTGCTCTTTTACTGCTTCCAATAGTCCATTGTAGAAGACATCCACCAAGGCCAAATGATTCCATCGATTCTCCACTGCCAATGTCCAGAACTCAATAGCATAATCCAGGGTTGAACATTGCCTTTGATTCAGCGACACCAGTGATTTTGCAGCTTCCAAGCCAGGAGGCACATCTTACAAAATTAAAAAAAAAAATGTAAACATTCTATTTACCTAAATATCTGGTGTCTAAAAAATCCTCCATAACCGATCCATTCCTGACACTCACCTGGCTTCCCTAGAGTGGATTATGGGAGTTAAAGTCTCCGACCATAACCATGGTTTGCATGGACTATGTAAATTAATTAACGTTAATCTTCCTTCAGGACCCCATACTTCAGTGATTAGCTTGAAGCTGTTCTTGCCCACACACTGGGAGCATTACAGCCTTCCACCCTCTTAAGAGCATTTGCAGATTCAGATATCCTGAATCTGTGTCCTACCTCTTGAATTTGCCAAATGAGGTTTGCCACAGTTTGGGAGATTAGCTTCACAGCTCCCCCTACAGGTAAGCGCTATGTGTCTAAATTTATGATATTAAAAGCACCACAACGGGGGTCTCAGGTAGTTTATAACTTGAAAAGCATAATGACTCCTTTAATCGTGTCCCTTTCTTTTAAAGTTACTATTTCAACCTTTTAATTCAACTTCTCCTATTTTCAGGACTTTTCCCTCCTGCACGACATTCTTACAACCTACTGACGTGTCCACTTGTCAGAATGTTAGCATTTACTTCTTCACCAATTGCTTTAAGCGACTGTTACTCTCAAAGTGTTTACAGCACTAAACCCTCCTGCAACCGGATCCTTCATTTTGAATACCACTTCACACTCAATTGGAGTGGCAGTTACTTTCATGATATTATTTAGTTTTTTCTAAGGAAGACTCCTGTCTCTCCCTCTTCTCCCTGGGTTGATTGCCAGCTCCCCCCCGCTCCCAATCCTTCCATAACCTCCTGGATCTGATGCCATTCAGAAAACAAACAGTACAAATGACTTGGGTCTTGAAATTCCCACCGGTCCCACTTATGAAGTAATTGCCTACTGGATCTATACAGGTCATCGGCCAACACCAACCGTCCCCCACCCCCGCAACAGTCTCTAGTTAGGTCTTGTACTAAAAGAAACAAGTTAGTTGACTAAAATAAATGAAATAGAATACACAATTGTCTAAACAATTCAAAACTCCCACCAAGAGTCTCACACTGGTACCGACCACCGGTAAAAATACAAGTGCACAAATTACACGCAGAATGGATGCTTCATTTGTGCCTTTTCCTTGCTGCCAGAGGAGTCATCTTGAGAGAGGAGGACGTGTTGGAGGAAAATTTCTAAAATATTCAAGGTAATAATGTCACCTAAGTTTTCTTAATGTTTACACACAGTAAAGCATTATTGACAGATACCAACACAGCCTCACCAAGTTAATTGTTGTTTGCTAGCCTTGAGTTTTGTATACTATATCTGATACTGAGTGGAGGGTTGGATACCTTAGTGTCAGCTAACAGTTAGTTGCTAGCTGCGGCATCGGTGTCAGCCACTGGTGGAATGTAACTAAGTGCGCTTCATTACTCAAATACTGTTACTTGAGTACAAGTTTTAATGTACTTGTACTTAAGTACCTTATACCTACTTCTACATCACTAAAATTAAATTTCAGAGGCAAGGTAGGTTAGGTTGAGCCCAACCATCACTAGCAACAAAATTAAAGTAATTAACCCATTATGCATTGTATGAAGTCTGCAGTGGCTGAGAAGTATGTTAGACTGGTTCAGGATAGCAACACCCAGGAAAAGCCAGGTAAAGCTGAAAGAGGAAGATGAAGAACACACTATACATGAGCATATTGTGATGCTAATAAGATTTGGACTTTTTCTTGTAAAGGAGTATTTTTACTCTGTGGTGTTGGTACTTTTTCTTAACTAAAAAGACTAAAAGTCTGAATACTCCCTCCACCACTGGTGTCAACCACTATATTAGTTATTGATGTGTTGGAAGCATCCCATTTGGGATAGTTATGGGATGCAAACGGCCTCCCTCCTCCTCCCTTAACTCCTTTCAATTCTCCAGTTCAGTCCTACTAGAGGAATCCTTACTGTTTCTTTAGGTGACCGGCCAGAGCATATATCTCAAAAATGACAATTATGTGGCAGTTTTTCCTGCGGTGGAGGGTCACTTCAGTTCACTGGATCTCAAGGAAAAGGCCCATTATGAGGTTCATGGAACTGGGGCTGGGACTGCAGCAGTAGCTGTAGTTGTAGCTGTGCCAGATTCCAGTCTTAACATTTCTTCCACAGGGCCATCAGCTACATCTTCCTAAAGTAGCCAGTTTCGGAAGGAACAAGAGGTGTTTCGCTTAATTTACTTTATTTAACTTGATAGTATGCAGTAAAAGTTTTCCTGTGTCACAAATTTATTTTTATAGTGACATGAACATTTTTGTTCGTTTCACAGTAAGTTTGCAAAGATTTTGTAGGCTTTGAATCGCTGCATTTGCATTTATAAATCTCCATGTCTCAAGCTGTTGCCATTAGCAATGTTAAACACTGCAGCCATTTCAGATAAATCTAAATGATTATGCGTTTATGCCTTGGTTCTTAATTGGACATTATCAATTTTAAAAAAAAACTCATTTAGCATCCTTTTACTGGAAGCAGAACTCTCAAAAGATCATAGCTGTATCAGAGGCTGACTTCCAAGCTGTGCAAAAAAGGAGACGGAGAATCTTTTAAGTAGGACAGCCAGTCAAGACCAGTTGATTTTATTTGTGTAGCCCATTTTGTATACACGTAAAACCATTGGACTTTACGGTAAAACACAGAAAACAGCCAAATATGAGGAAGAAAACATATATAAATACACATAAATAAATGAACGCCACAATTAATTGTATATAGTCTGTTTCATTCATAAAGATAGTAACATGCTTTATATATACAGTACACGTGTTGTTCCTCAGATGCAGAGATGAGAAGGGTGGACTGGACATTGTGTTTGAGCAGCTGGTCCTAGCTGCACAGAGTATGTTTGAGGTGAAGACTGCCATCCTAGGACTCTCTGACCCAGTCCATAGAAACAGGAATGCAACATTGGTGCTTACCAATGTGCAAGAATGTGAGGAATATTATCACTTGTATGGTTTGTGAAGGTCAGTCTTGTCCCTGAGTAGAATTAATTAAAAAAGGATGTAGTTAACGATAATGTTTGATGGAATTTATGGAGTAGTATTCATTTTAAGTAACACTTTAAAGCCTATAATTATCCAGGCTCAGGTAGCTTGTAAACAGGGAAATGAATTAGTTCCTGCCACCTACCAAATACCAGTGTTGGCAAGTCTGTGGCCAGTGAAAATTTCAGGTCACCTTTCATAATGGCAGAAAGGGTTTTCTGTTATTAATACATATCAAGTTATGAATTGAGGGATTAAGGTGACAAGATATGCTCCATATTTCATCAGTGTTGTTCCATGGCCTGCACAGTTGCAAGTGAGGAAAAAAGTTTCTAAGTGTCAGATTCTTCTTGTATGGCATGGGAAAGGTGTGCTTGGAGCAATGGGCAGCAGACAGGGTACTTGGTTCCTTCCTACTGAACCAGCTGTTGCTCAAAGCCTGATTTTCTTTTGCCATAAAGGCTTGGCTACAGTCAGTCTGCCAGCTGATTAACCATCACTTCAGTTGAAAAACAAACAAAACAGATTGGGCTTCCATGTGTCATGCCATCATTTCTGTCCTAAATTATGCTTTCAGACTCATAGCTTTTATTATAAAACCAGTATTAAACTGACGGGATTCATGCAAGAGCCTGTATTTGCAGTATACTGCGCTATTGCATGGCCTCAGAATTAATCACCGTGTTTGGAGTGTCGTGCAGATGATTTTTATATTCATTCACATTCAAAAGGTGACTGTTTTTGCTGAACTTGTAGATGCTGTTAGAGAACTAGCACATAATGGGTAAATGCCATGAGTTCTGGAAACAAGTCTTTACTTCTGGGTTTTGTCACATAGGTCTTTGATACTAAGGTTCAATTAATGTTTTATTTTTCTCTTTTAATCTCAGATCACATTTTCTAGAAACTAGAAAATTGTGGAAAGATGTTATGGCAGTTGCTGCCAGATGTGTCATGGAAGCCGGCTTGACATTAGGCTTGTGTTAAAACACCACATTGCAGTTTTCTGTGTTTTTTTTGTTTTTTTTTTTTTACTTAAAATTGGCTTGTGGATTCTGTGTAATGTGAACATGATTTCATTACATAAAATTGAATGGTATAGTTACTTAAATGGTAACATGAAACTGACATAATTCATTTTAATATTGCTGTTAATAGAATTGACTGCATTATGGAAGAGTGGATTTGTTGGCTCTTAATTTCTGTTCAAGTTGAACAGAACTTAAAAGACAACAAATTGTTTTTTCCACATGAGTTACAAACTGCTGGTAATGGTTACAAAATTTGCCTCCAAAATGTAACGTTAGTGGAGTACTTTTAAGGTACTCAAGTAGTTTAAAAGTACCTAAAACTGTACTTAAGTAACAGTACTTGAGTAATTAAATTCCACTTCCAAGTGGATAACAGGAAAACAAACCATTTTTTTTTAATAAAAGATGAAGAAGACAAAGAAGAAGAAAAAAAATGAAGAAAAACAAAGAATGAAATTCCAAAATGTTCTTTTCATTTTTCATTTCCTACATAAAAATGAATTAAGGAATGAAGAGATGATACACAGACCTAGTGGTCCCTTTGACAACATGCAATCTTGAGGATCTTTTAATCAAATTTTTACTATTCCATTTTACTATCTCAGAAGTTATTAAAATGGAATATTAGATGTAGGTATTTCAGAATAATATAATAATATTCCTTTAATAAAATTCATCAAAACTACAGGAATAGCTTTGACAACTGTTTATATGAGCAGTCTGACATGTGATAATTAAAATCAGAATGATTTAAAATATAACCAAATTCATCCATTATGTGTACTATAGCCCAAACTTCCATCTCCATCCGGTAATTCTAAAAAAAAAAAAAAAAAAGAAAAACATCGATTGCAATTTTCAGCTGTTGCACTAGACTGTTAAAATGCATGAAGTAGTATTATGCTTACAAAGCCTTTTCTAACAATAATACCTGCATGTGATAATCCAACAACTTAAGTTGCATTTTTAAGGGGTTAATAGCGTTCTAATGGAAAATGTATTCCTTCAACCGTTTTCGAACCAACTAAAGCATAAACATCTTTCCTCCATTTTCTACCACTTATCCTGTTAAGGGTCGGGGGGGGGCTGGAGCCTATCTAAGCCAGTGTAACCGGAGAGAACCCACGCAGCCACAAGGAGAACATGTAAACTCCACACCTGTGTGGCCCACAGCCTGTGCCTGCATGGGTTCTCTCTGGGTACTCCGGCTTCCTCCCACAGTCCAAAAACATGCAAACTGGTGCATGTTGAATGTGAATGTGAGTGTGTATGGTTGTTTGTCTCTATATGTCAGCCCTGCCTTCGCCCGAAGATGCTGAGATAGGCTCCAGCCCCGCCCCCCCCACGACCCCTAAGAGGGTAAGTGGTAGAAAATGGATGGATGGATAGATAATAATTAAATATTTCATAAGAAAAATAGAAATTCACAAAGAAGCTAGAGATCGTTTATTTTGTCATTTTCATTTTAATTTTTATCTTTACCCAATCAAAAATATTTGTTTTCCCATCTTCCCTAGAGTTATCTATACATCTACATAGCTATGAGTTGTTTGCACAATATACTCTATATACAGTATTGACTGTATGTAAATACCCAGTTACTCAAGACAATCAGCACAGTTGAGGAACTACTTTCTCTGTATTCCCTCTATTGATTTTGTGCGCATGCGCCGCTGTGCTTGCACCCTGTAGCTCCAACAAGTCCCCCCCTGGATCATATGGAAGCATTCTGATTCTGATCCTTTATCCTATGAACTGTAGCTTTGGCCATTTTAGTTAGCTTAGCAAACCTCTCATACATGAGCAAATACAGATTTCTTTCTTCACTGTTACAGAAAGAAAATAGTTGTTAAATGAAATGACTCAGTCAGTGGATGGATAAAAAAGATAAGAAGAAAAACATGCATTTTCATTTAATGGTAAAATTACCATTAATTAACAGGTAATATATTGTCTGTGGATTTTAAAATTAAAGTTTTAGTATGATGATAATTATATTATTCATTAAAAATGAGTGTGTGTTTTCATTTTTTTCAGTCATTTTCAAGCTTGAAAAATGCAATTTAATGTTAAACTTTTTTTCTTTGAGTGGAAATTGTATTACAGGCTAAATAAAGTAATTATGAGTTGTTCAGTTTGCATACAAAAAAAAAAACAAAACAAAAAATAATCAATAACAAAGTCTCTCTTCAGAAATTGTGACCTTGTTAATCAAGACAATCCACAAACATTGTTGTGAGCACTTGGAGAAACTCATTTCTATCTACTGAACTGTCACTGTGCACAAGGAAGCATGCTTGGACTCATGCTCGTGACAGGGTAAGATGCAAAAATGAATGGCATCCTCCTCTTCTGGCGTTGTAGCTCGTCAGTGTAGTTCTTACATGAAACATCTGAGTCCATTATATTCTTCCATTATATTAGAGAAACAACAGGCATCCAAATGCTAAATACAGATAAGAGGAAAACCACGCAATTTTAATTATTTGGTGAACTTTCTCTTTACAAACAGGTTACATATTGTCTGTGAATTTTTAAATCAAAGTTTTATCATTTTGATAATGTTATGCATTAAATTACATTGAAAATGATTGTGTTGTCATTTTCTTTTTTTTCAGGGATTTTTTAACACGAAAACTGGATTTTAATTTTAAATGTATTTGTTTCTGTGGAAATTGGATTTCATGCTAAATAAATTATTGTTAATCCTGTCAGCCATGGACTTTAAAAAACATGGATGTCATGAAACATAAACATAAAAAAAGCTGTGGGAAACAGACAGATGATGCTGGCCCAGCTATTTTGTTCAGAGGGAGTGTTCATGCTGATAACTCTCTGACCATGCTCAGGCGATTGTTGCAGCACGCAGCTCGGTTTTCTAACAGGTTGTAGCATCAGAGATGTTGAATGATGCAGAAAACAACCTGTGGTCAAGACAAACCACCTCTGACATGAACTGATTCCTGTAAAACAATCATCAAACTGCTACGCATTTGCAAAGTTTCCATGATTAACACATCATATTTCAACACACCTCACAATGCCATTGTTTCATAATACCATTTTAAAAGGACGATACAAAGTCTATCATCAGTTACCATGGCAACTGCAAAACACGTCACGCGGAGATATTAACGCGTCCATTGAGTGGGCATAGTTTCAGAGCGGGAGTGAGAGGGTAGAGAGACCCTGAGTAAGAGAGAGACATTGAGAGAAATAGCGAGAGAGGGATTTTGGTTCACGACCTCTTTTACACCTGGATTATTTTTAAGGAACTGTCTTTCGGAGCTGTTTTAATGGAGATAGTTTTATTTTAGGCCGGAAGAAGCAGCAGGGCGAACGGTGTCTCTCTGTCGATGGTCTGCTCTCTCCTCCAGCTTTGAACATAACCGAGGAACATGACATGGATTGACTTATTTCTCTTTTCCTTTCGAAGGATTTCAAAGGCCTAAACCTGAACAAGATGTACTGTCCCGATGTTAAAGACCTGGGCTATTTCCTGTGCAGAAGCGTCCAGGGCAAAACATTTACGTCCTAGTAAGCAAGGCTGATAGAGAAAACACACGTTTTTTGGACCAAAAAGAGACACTCGTTTGTTTGGGCAGATAAGGGCAGATAACAAAACGACCAAAGTTTGAGATGACACGAGCCAGAAAGGGACCAAATGAACCAATTCAACCAGCAAACATCTTGATTGCGATACTCACTGAATATGTTCAGAATGTAACCAAACAATTTCCATGTGAGTTATCAAACTGCTGACGGAGTACTTAAGGCCAAAATGTATCCAATAAATGCTCAGTTTGGTCAGTTTTTCATAAATCATCCGAAAATCTTTTCTTGCTGATGACCTTAGGTTATCTGGCTTATAAAGCAAAAGCTTTATCTTTTTTTATCCTATAGATATATTTGTGTATTCATATACTACAGAAAGGCGCGTAATTTTCAAATAACTGCTACAGTGTTACTCATAAAATGCTAAATGCACTATTACAATACCTGAAGGCCATCAAACATGCAAGTAAAACCATTGTAGAAACAGGTGGTTCCACCTTAGAACAACGCAATGAACAAATAATGAAACTGTGATATCAGAGTTAATAATAATTAATAGTTAATAATAGTTAGTAGTTAATAATTATGCATGCACTTTTATTTTGACATGATCCATAGTCAGTAATAGCATCACTTAGTGACTTATCAATCCCTAGTGCTGAGTGTCAATACATGGCCACTGGCAGGTTTTATGGCAGACAAAATGCATATCCAATTGCTGTCAAAACAGTAAAGCGAAATTATGCGTCATTGTAATTACCACAGGGTAATTTTTCAACACTTATGTTAAACATTGCTATCCGTCATATGTAGAGGTGTTAAACTATTGTTTTATCTTAAAAAACTTTTGTTTTACTCTACTATTTTATTTTACTCATTATAAAAAAAAGTGCATTACACTCTTACAGTTCTGTCATCCAAGTCCAGTGTGTCTCTTCATGCGTTTGTACACCAAGAATTAGGACTCTGAATGGATGAGTTATAAGTAGCGACGATTAAATCCAGGAACCCAGCACAGACTGACTGTGAATGGATGCGTGTGAGATGACAAGGCATTAGTTTTGCTGTGCTTTTTGTGCACTTCATCAATGGATTTTCCTGTAACCACAGCCCTGCAGGGCAACAGTGGCAACAACTTTACAGCTCACACCTCGGGTCCAAGCTTCACTGACCACCTGGGCCCTGCCTCACCTGTTATTCCAAGGTATGTCTATTTTTTTTACAAAGTCTGGAATCAAAACGTGACCCATAGTGCCTCTACCAGCATTACAATCTGTACAAAAAACAGCATTGTCTGTCCCTTGAACCCGATTTGCATGAGTACAAAATACCAAAGGATACCCTTTTAAAACTTAAACGAACGTCAGGAGAAGCCATAGATGAGGGATCCCTTTTACAAGAGAGACAGATAGATCTGTAGTAGATGCTCTGTGTACATAACACCTCTATCGAAATCACAGAATACTCAGATTATAATTACAACACTGCTAGTACATTTAGATTATGAAAAAAATGCAGAAAATGAGCAGCCTGGTGTGTTGCCAAATGGCATCTGCACCAAACGACCTCCTCTCACAAAGATGACCTAGAAGTCACCCTGTCCGTTTTTCTTTTCTGCTTTGAAATTAAAGTACTGTGCACTTTTGCACATATGTGGATCCAGATTTTAGCAACTACTTGAAGGAAGCAATTTGAATTAATTTCAATCTAGCAAAAGGAATTACAACAATGACGAAACTGTTAGATCATTACTGACCCAAACCCTAAAAGCCTCAAGTCAAAATAGAGAAGGCTGCTCATTTAGATTTGAAAGTAGAATTGATTTTACATTTCAAAATGGGCTTTGTTACAAACGGTGGGCATCATGGAAACAGCTCCCTCATGGCTTGGAACATAAAAATCTATTAAAATCTATTATCTCTGGCATGTCCCAGGACAACTGTGTCCATTAAGCCAGGTTTGCCAAGCCACCAGCATGAAAATGTGAACTAATATTAGATTCATTGCAGAACCCACAATAAGTGGTTTAATATCATACTTATTCAGACTATGGGGTGACATGTTGGCATCCATTTCAGTATTTTGAAGGAACCCACATTTTCACAGCCACATAGGACACTCCAAGATGTACCTTAACCAACCTAGTTTCCAAGAAAAGTTGGGTTGCTGTGTAAAACATTAATAAAAATATGCAAAAAAATAAAACTGTGTTTAAGGTGTTGGTTTGGGTTTGGGCGTGAACAGCATTTTTCACTGGAGGCTTGAGTGGGGAACCAATTTATGCAGGGGTGGTATGAAGTACAATGTATGTGCATGTGTAGTGATTGCTAAATATAGTATAAAGTAACACGCTCTTAATTTGTATGTTCTGTTAAATAATATTGTGTTTTTATATTAGAGTACTACCCTGTGGTTTTGTTTTGAGAGACAGGGGAGTTTAGTTGCTGATGTCATTTCCGGTATTAGAACCTGTAACTGACGCTGTTCGTTAATACAATACTGACTTGAGAGCTGAACAGCCACTGTTGTTTTAACTCAAGTTAAGTTTTCCCCTATTCAGGGGTGTAACACATGCAGGCACATATACACATGTTGGAACAGCCTCAATTTACAATTTGTCATTCAGTTTAATTTTCAACATTACAGCCTCACAATTTCTTACATTCCTGTTTATTTTTTATATTTTTTCAAACAACAATTCTTCAGTGTTTCTAAAGGGCTTCATAGTAAGTACATTTGAAAGTACAACATTCTACACATTGAAGATTCGACATTTACCTATGGTAACAAGAACACAAAAATACTTCAGACTACTTTGTTACTTTAAGGACAGAAAATAAACCTGATCGGAGCAGCTTATATTGAGAGTACAGGACATGTGATGGGTCAGCAATAGTCTTCCTTACCTGTCTGACTACTGTCTAATCATTATTCATTCAATCATTATTTTTTTTAGGGACAGATTATTTTAGAAAAGGAGAGGAAGAGAGAAGTTTATATTCAGTGTTTTCATAAAAATCTTAATTTCATGCATTTTTTTCATTATGAAAAAATACACTTTTAATATTGTTTAACATTTGAATCAAACCTTTAAATGAACAACTTAACACAGAGCCACAGCAACCACAGCAAACAAATCCAATAAATAAAGGCCAAAGTCTTAACATTATGACACTTGAGATAAAAGTCTTCAGTGCAGTTTGGCATTCAGAAATGCCAGACGCCTCAGCTTGGATGGGCCGATGCGATTTCACTCTCCATGATTCTTTATCTTGTTTTTGAGCAGACTCTCTCTGAGGGAACCTGTTACCACGTTGCAGAGTCTTCCTACCATTACCTTAACCAGGTGTGGGTAGACTGAAGCCTTGGCCTCCCACTAGTTCAGTGGGCCTTCAGCTCTTTGGAGGAGGGGCTCCTCAAGACAGGACCTCACCTCCAGTACAGCATCAGCTGTGGGATTTCTCCTTGCAGTGGCTGTGTTTCTCTTTTGTCAAAGAGCCTCCACACAGCAGAAGCTTGTGGTTCCAGTGAACCCACCCCTGCTCCAACTTCTTCCTCTTGGCCCTCTGATGGAAAAGCTGGCAGGCTGCTGGGGTTGCATCTTAATGCTGCTGCAGTCATTCTTTGAAGTGCCTCATCCACAGCTCTCTTGTCGCTAAATGCTAACTTTTTAAACCGTGGGTCCAGTGCAATGGTTTTGGAAAGCAAAGTGTTGTACTCCATTCTCAGAAATTTTCTGTCCATGGATGAACAAAGAGCGGTGGCCAGTCATTTTTATTTTATCCACTGTTACACTCTGTTGGTGGTGGACTTTTACCCACTACAGACGCTTGCAGAGAGGAAGCATTTCGGTGGCTGTGTCATAGCTAAAAAAAAAAAAAAAAAAAAGCAAATGTGAAAATTAGGCTTTGTTTGTTATGTGATACATTGCTCTTTTTACAATTAATAAATAATTTGTCTGTTATAAATAGTATTTTACTAGTTACTGCAATCTTTAACTGTGTAGTAGTAAAGTAAAAACAAAATTGTTCAAGGTACTTTTCTGCACTTATCGCACAGTCACTTCTTCAAAGGGTTCCAGAACATTGCAGACCTCTTTCACTGTCTCTCATTCCTCTTAACGTATCAAAAGAAGCATTGATGACAGCCAAGGTGGAGATGATAGCATCTTTTGACTCGAGGATGTGTTTCAACATATAAAATGTTGAGTTCCAACCTTGTAACACACTCCTGTTTGGGCCTTTGCTGTGCCTGTTTTGTTTTACTTGTTACTCTTAGTAGCTCCTCTGCCAGATTTCTGAAGTATGTCTCTTGGCAAACTCAAAACAGTCAAGAAGAAAGGATGTCATCTTAAAGTTTTCAATAAAGTGACAAGTGACGGACATGTATGAGCATGTCGTTCTGGATATCCAGTAGTCAGTTGTCAGAGGCACTGCTGAAGCTTTTTTGACCCTGTCTTGCCACAATGCATGCTCCGGGTTATATAGACGTGGAATAATTGTTTTGGACAAGGTTTTTCTAGTGGGGTGAACATACATGGAGTTTAAAGCCTGGACAACAGTTTTAAATCCTTTGTCCTCCATAATGGAAAATGGCTGAAAGTCACTGACTATAATTTTACAGCTCCTTATCAACACTTATCCATTTCCCTGGGGTCATTTGTTTTGTTATAAATTTGCTTGTTCTGGTTTGAGTTGCAGAATGACGTGGTATACCTACAGTTTTCGGCAAGACAGTGGATGCTGCAGCAGAAGTACTTGGCTAAAAACAGGACACTTTTCAGGGTGAGTGGATGGCCCTGGCCCTAAAGGGCCCTCTCTACTCCACCTCCAGCTGCACGGATGGGTGGGCGGTTCTTAGATGTCTGTTCAGGTTTGTTGTTGACCTTGCTCTGACGGATATTTTCATTTTACAAATTCTACACTAAGTTTTGCAGTTTCCAACATCATTAAATTGCTACCACATATGGCTTCTTTTTCGGTTTTCGCTCATTTCTTCACTTTTTCCCGACGCACTTGCATTTAACTCCGGCTCCCCCATCTCTCTCTGTCGCTATGTTTGAGCCTGTACCACTGTCTTTGGAGAGTCTGCCCCACTTCCCTCTTTCACACAATAGTATGATCCTGGTCTGTCCTCTCATGTGATTAGCCGCATGGTGTGCCCATCAAAATAAAGTGCTGCCTGTGCCTGCATGGAGTCTCCGCAGAGCTAAGCAGAAGCGGCTGGAGAGTCAGGTCTTCTCGTTCGTTACAAAGAATCGGACCCTCCACACGAACGACACATCACTAGCCACAAACTAAGATCAACATGTCGGTATGTGGAAATTCTTCACTGTAAGTGAAGAACACATAAAATTCACAATTTTTAATACATGTAAAGCTTAAGGCAACCGCAGGGGAACCACAGCGAAAACGCTTGGAACATCAAACCTAATCAGACTGTTAACCACCTGAAAAACCGAAAAGCTAAAGCTAGTGCTGTAGTGGACACTAGGGGCTTTGTCTCTCACCCAGCAGGTTGTGAGCTGGGGGCGTGTTTTACGTTCCCGGGTTTTCTGGTGCATGGTTGTTCCTGTTTCAGTTTGGTTTTGGAGCTGAGGGATAAAATTTTAACTCGCCTTTGTCTCCTGTACCTCATCCTGACACAGTGGTGACCCCGTATTGGACATGTTTGGAGCAGAAGAAAAGTATGACTCCACTTCGGCCACACCGCCCCAACTCTCACAGCCGGCCGTTCTCGTCACGGCTGTGAAGCTCCCAGAGTTCTGGCAGAGCGACCCGGCTTCGTGGTTCCAGCATGTTGAAGCACTGTTCCACCTGCGTGGAATCTCCGCAGACGACTCCAGATATTTTTTGGTTGTCGCTGCACTGGACCAGCAGTTATCAAGCTCCTCTCCTGTGGAACTATCTTCCAGTCTTGGTACGGGAGGCAGACACACTCTCTGATTTTAAGAGTAGGCTTAAAACCCTCCTTTTTGATAAAGCTTATAGTTAAGGCTGGTCTATCTAGCCCTTAGTTATGCTGCTATAGGCTTAGGTTGCTGGGGGAACACTTCATGATACACTGAGCTCTCTTTTCTCCCCCCTCTGACTCCGACTCCTTCTCTGCTCCTGTAAATGTCCATATCCTTACACTAACTTTACTTCTTCCCCGGAGTCGTTGTGCTTTACCATCCTACATGTTTTTCTAGGTCGGTGGGAGGTGGATCCTGTGACTTGGATCCTAGGCTGGATTTCCAAGTGCAAATCGGGACCCACAGATCACAATGGCTTCTTGGTCAATAGACTACACCTGCTTCTGGACCACTACACTTCACCTATCCCTGGATTTACAGATTCTACATACTCTTGGACTCAGCAACACCCAGATCTTGCTACATGGAGTACAATGACTCCTGGACCAACAGAGTCCACCTGCGTCTGGATCACTAGACTTTCCATACATCCGGATTTATCGAATCCACAGACTCTGGGACTCATGGATGTTTTATGCATTCTAAGTGAACTGTTATTATCATGTTTTTGTGTTCTGTACAAGTGACATTTATTGCACGTCTGTCCATCCTAGGAAGAAGGATCCCTCCTCTGTGGCTCTTCCTGAGGTTTCTTATTTTCCCTGTTTAGGGTTTTTTAAGTTTTTCCTCTCCCGGTTCGAGGGTCTAAGGGCAGAAGATGTCACATCTGTACAGTTTGTCAAAGCCCAGTGAGATAATGTGTAAATTGTGATTTCGGGCTATACAAATAAAATTTGATTTGATTTGATTTGACATGGTGACTAGAATGACTGCCCGGAGACGTTGTGGGAACAGCCTCTAATTTTTCCACCAGCGGTTCGGTGGCAAGGCCAGGCGCTGCGTCCCTCCATGCTCGTTTGAGGTGCCGGGAAACTCCAGGGCTAGCGTTGAGTAGCAGCTGTGGGCACTGGTGGACGTAGCGAGCTGCTCCTCATGAAGGACTCATTGTCAGGAAGGTCGGTTTCTGGTGGACTCCGGTTCGCAATAGAGCCTACTCCTTCCAGCTAGCACGGACATGTCAGCAGAAGGCGGCGGCCCGCAACTGAGTGCTGCTAACGGTTCGTCCATTGCGACATTTGGCACAAGGTTGGTGACTGTTTGTTTCCATGGGCACCATTTCAAGTGGGACTTTGTAATCGCCTCCATTACTGTTCCGATTATCGGCCGGATTTTTTGTGTGCAAATGGTCTGCTTTTTGATGTTGCAAACCGCCGTTTAATTGATGCTGTGTCTTTCGACACTTTTCCGTGTGAGACTGGGGGAACCGGGCTGTTAACACACAAACTATCATCAGCTTCCCGTGCATGCAGAGGACGTGCCCAAGACCACAGTGATCCCTCCATTTGGGCTTTTTCAGTCCATGCGCATGCCTTTTGGCTTGAAGGGGGCAGCGCAAACCTTTCAGAGGCTGATGGAGTCGGTGTTGCGTGACCTGTCTTTCATATTTGTTTATCTCGACGACATATTGGTGGCCAGTCCGTCAGCTGAAGAGCACCTGGCGCACCTGAAACAGGTTTTCAGTCGTCTGGACGAACACGGCCTGATAGTCAACCCGGCCAAGTGTCAGTTTGGAATGCCCGTGATTGACTTCTTGGGTCACTGCATTTCGCTGCAAGGCACAGTCCCATTGCCTTCTAAGGTGCAAGCGGTGGCGGAATTTCCCCGCCCAGTCTCTGTCAAGGCATTGTCAAGGCAATTTTTATAACCATTTCCTCCCTCGCGCTGCCCACCTTCTTCAGCCACTTTACGGAGCCCTGCGGCTTAAGAAGGCAAACGACCCTATCGACTGGACTCCCGGACGTGTCCAGGCCTTTGACGGAGCTAAGTGTGCCCTGGCTAATGCTGCCCTCCTCGCCCATCCCACACCCACCGTGTACATATCTTTAACAACTGACGCGTCTGACATAGCCATGGGGGCAGTGTTCGAACAGCGTGTGGCGAATGTGTGGCAGCCACTCGCATTTTTTAGCTGCAAACTGCGAGATAGCGCAAGTACAATGTTTTTGACCGGGAGTTGCTGGCCCTGCACCTTGCAAGCTAGCAGCCTCTTTTATCTTTCTGTGTGGGAACAGAAGAGATGTGCTTCAGGAACAACCCCTTCACTTTTAGCAGCAGAAGTGAAACAGCACACAGCAAACACTGCCTTGGCCTGGAGAAGCTGCAGCCTAATTTACCCACAACCCTAACCCTCACTTAATTTAGTTGGAGCTCACTCCCTCTTGCTTTACCACACGTTATAGGTATCACAAAGAATGCTCTGACAATAAGTGAAAAAGGCCCAACCTGAATTGAATTATTTTAAAGAGATTTTAAATAGAGGGAACATTTTGACTATAACTAATGACTAAAATTTAATCAAAACTAATAATTTTCATCTGAAGACCAAGACTAATTCTTAAATAGCTACCAAAATTAACCCTGATTTGGAAGTTTTTAACTTGTGGGCTTATTTATTTTAAGATAAGTAAAAAAAGAGTAAAAGGTTAATGTCCTGTTATCCGATAGACATATTTGAAAATTATGTAAATAACTGATAATTGTTTAGTTTTACAAGTCTTCAGCTGTTTTGGTTTGGTAATGTAATTTGTAAAGTTATTTGTCACAGTCCACTCCCGGTTTTCCCCTCTACCAACCCACTCTGCCTGCCTGCCTGCCTGCTCTATTCAACATCATTAGACTCACCTGTTCCCTCAATGCCCAGCTAGCTCTTAACCAGCTCCTCCACAACCACTCTCTGCCAGATTGTCATCGCATCATGCACTACCCTCCAGCACTCTTTTCCGGACGGATCTCCTGGTACCTGACCTGCCTTCTGCCCCTGACCTCGTCTCCTCGTCTCTGCCCTGGTAACCTGACATGCCTTCTGTCTTTGAACTTTGCATCTGCCCGTTCCCTGTCTGCCTGCAGTCTGCTCGGACTCCCTCTCCGGAGACTCCTGCCCCATTCAGAACTTGGACTGTGCTCGCCGACTAGACTTCCTGATTGTCGTCCATTTGGACTCGTGAACATTGTTAATAAAGTTCTGAACTGTGCTGGTCTAGATTTGTACTGTTTTTGGGTCCACTCTCCCACCTGCTACATTATTAAAGCTCATATGGTTATTTGTCATTCCTTCCAGTCACAGAACACTTTAGTTTAAGTTGTATAACTCATTTGAATAATTTTGTTGATGAAATAAAATTTTGTATTGAAAAATAATTGGCTTTTTTGTTTTTATATGTTGTCAATCATAGTTTTTAGAAAAAAAGAATCTGAATCTGCAAAATTGGTATTGGCAGGTCATACTTCCAAAAAGTAAATAAAGTCAAATAAATATATTGGTAATTATCTGTATTATCTTATCTGTATTTGTTGTTTTGGTTCTAGACCAGTTTGCTTCACTTTTGGAAATACCTTATAGTAATTATGTATCCTTTGATATGTCAAAAATGTTTTTGATTAACAATGTTCCAGGAATCAAAAGATTAATTGGAATCGTTTACAGACCATAATATAATTGCAAATCTGTTTACACTCTGGGAAAATAAAACCATATAACATTTTAAAGATAGGTGTTGTACATTAGTGGCAGCATTAGTGGATATGGTAATTCAGTTTTTACAGAACAGATCTGCATGTTTACTCAGATTGAATGTCAGCACATCATGAGTTTCAGTTTCTCAATAAAATTTCAGCTACAGCATTGAATTCCAAACTGTTGTTTGGCTGGATATACTGGCAAATACAAAAAAGGAGCCCGTCAGTACATCAGGACTTGTCTGTGTAGGAAAAGCACTGGCGTGAATATTAACACAAAATGTTTGCAGGAAGAGATTTAGCTGCTGTGAGAGTAGTTCTTTTCATACTTACTTCCAAGTGCTAGGAAGAATGATAGCAAGAGTGGAAGATAGTTAGGAATCCAAACGAGCATGCATTTCTATATGTGAGTTCAGAGTCTGGAAATCATTCTCAGATATTACCAATAACTACAAATTATGAACACATACCACAAGTGCCTGCCTGAATATTTTCTTCAATGCCAGGCTTGCTGTGATTGTGCATTTTCTCCAGCCTCTCATGTTCCTCTTAAAATGTATAGTAGCTGCACTGTTGCCATGTCACAATTCCATGACTCTATATGTACCTGCCTGTGCTCAGATACCCTGTTGGTATAGTAACCTAGCCAAAGGAGGAAATAGAAGCCACAGATATCAAGACAAGGAAGCTCCTCAACATGCATGGAGGGTTTCACCCCAAGTCCAGCAGCCTGAGGCTGTCCACTAAGTGGAAAGAGGAAGACCGAGGATTAGTGAGCGTCAAACCCACTATTCAAGATGACACAACAAAGATCCAGGAATACATCAGGAAGATGGCCCCAGATGATGACCTGCTAAGTGAATGACTCAGGCAGCAGAAACCCAGTGAGGAGAAGGAAGAATTAGAGAGACCATCATGGAGGGACAAGCCCCTGCACGGGATGTATCATCGACAGATAGACGATGTGGCTGATACCGAGAAAACATACCAGTGGCTGGAGAAGGCTGGTCTCAGGGACACCACAGTCACAGATCATGGCAGCACTAGAACAGGCCTTGAACACAAGATCAATAAAGGCCACACCAGAAAGGGACCCAAGGGGCAGATTGTACAAAGATTCTCCTGAGACAGTGCAGCACATAACAGCAGGGTGCAAGATGCGGGCAGGTAAGGCATACTTGAAGCGTCACAACCAAGTGGCCAGCATAGTACACAGAAACATCTGCGAAGAGTTATAGGCTGGAGGTTCAAGGATCAAAATGGACAACACCTCCAAATGTGATTGAGAATGACCGAGCTAAGTTCCTGTGGGAATTCCAGATCCAGACTGATAAGATGGTGGTGGCTAATCAACCGGATATCGTGGTGGTTGACAAGCAGGAGAAGAAGGCGGTAGTGGTAGATGTCGCAATCCCAAGTGATAGCAAGAAAACATGGAAGTTTACAGTCTGCCTGTCATATGTCTACAGTCAAGCTTACGCACTTAAAATACTAAAATACAATTTTTTAATTGTTGGTTCCACCGTAGAGTCAAAATAACCATTTACTAATATAATTTATTAGTAAACAAATTAGATACAGTATATGTACATTCATCATGTCTTGTGTCCTGTTTGTGTTCAAATGTGTAAATGATACCAACAATATAAAGTTTATATTGTATTTATTACATCAGATATGCCACTTCATCAACACAAGAGGACACCTCATACTCAGCTTGACAAATCTCCTGGGATAGATGGATCTCCTGGAGAATACTATAAAGTGTTTACAAATGAATTAACCCCAATATTACATACATTTTATAACTACGCCCTAATAGAAGGGAACCCACCCAATTCATGGTCCGATGCGGTGATAAGGGTGATTCATAAAGAAAATAAAAATCTGACCCTATGTACATCTTACCATACAACTAACCTCCTCTGCGTATATTTTAACATCCTGACTTCGATTATAGCATATAAAATACAAAAATGTATTAGGAAACTTGTAAATCCAGACCAGACAGGTTGTATTAAAAACAGAAAGGCAACTGACAATATAAGAAGAACTTTGAACCTACAACTAGCTGCAGCCAAAAGGGATTTCCCGTCAATGCTTCTTGGTTTATTTGCTGAGAAGGCATTCAACAGGGATGACTGGACTTTCTCAAAACAGACTCTTGGCCATATGGGTTTCAATGATACAATTATTAAATGGATTAGAATTTTCTATAAAAATCCTAGGTCAGAGTTAGGGAAACAGGCATTGCTCAGAGGTCTGTAAAAATCTGCTCACCAGAGGCAGCCTCCAGAGAGAAGAAGCCCAAGAAGAAGTCTCCATCCAGGCTCATTGACTACTGACCTGTCGCCCTCATATCACTTGTAATGGAGGTGCTGGAGAGGCTGGCCCTGGCCTACCCCAGACCACAGGTGAAATCATCGCTTGACCATCTACAGTTTGCCTACCAACTTCATCTGGGACTGGACAATGCCATCATCCACCTGCTGCAATGCGTTCACTCACACCCCAATCAAAGCAGCTACAGTTTGAGGATCACTTTCTCCAAGACATTCAACACTATCCAGCCGCCTAGCGAGTGAGAAGCTATGCCTTATGGGAATTGACATGCCCACCATCGCTTACATTATTGAATACCTGACAGACAGACCTCAATGCATCCAACAGGGCAGTGTTGTGTCTGAAATGGTGGAAAGCACAGGAACACCACATGGGACTGTTCTTTCACCTTTTTTCTTCCCCTTATACACCTCAGACTTCCAGTACACCTCCATGTCGAGAAATCAGGAGAAGTTTTTGGATGACTCTGCAGTGGTGGGGTGTATAAAGGATAGACAGGAGGAAGAATACAGAGCAGTGGTGGACGACTTTGTGGAATGGTCCAGAAGAAATCACCTACTGCTTAACATGAGGAAGGGGATGAGTAGAGTCTACTTCCTGATGAGGCTGACATCCTTCCAGCCACTGCTGGAGATTTTCTACCAGTCTGTTGTTGCTAGTGCACTGTTCTTTGCTGCGGTGTGCTGGGGGAGCAGCACCACAGCAATAAACAGATCAGGAAGGCCAGCTATGTTATTGGCTGCAAACTGAACACCTTTGAGGAGGTGGGGGAGAGGAGAACACTGCACAAACTGTTATCCATCATAGATAATCTGGAGCATCCTCTCCATCACCTCCTGGACAGACAGTGTAGTTCCTTCTCCAACAGACTGATCCAGCTCCACTTTTTACAAATTATACATTGTTATGAAACATAAAGACTGGAAATATATTACACACCCCTTTATTTTACTATCTCATTCCATATCATTGATGAGAACTGGCAAATACAAAAATATGACCTAGAAACCAGTAGCTTTTTCCGGAAAAGACAGTGGTGATGTGATGCCCATAGTAAGAGAAAGTTTGTGATTTAGATAAATGTATTTTTATTTTTGTGTATATATCAGTTTGATGTAAATGTGTATCTCTGAAATCAGACTAATATATTTTATTTCAAGAAAGACGCTGTGGCTGCAGAGCAGGGGCTAAAGTCAAAATGATGAAGAGGATATTTAAGCCCTGGATCCCTGCAGTCATCATGGGAAATGTGAGATTGCTGGCAAATAAAATGGACGAACAGGAGACGCTCAAAAGTAGCCAGAGTGAGTACAGGGAGTCCAGTATTTGTGTTTCACGGAGACGTGGCTACACGATCTGATACCGGACTCCACCGTGGCTCTCCCTGGTTTCCACATGTTCCGAGCGGACAGAGACACCACAGCGAGCGGTAAGAAGAAAGGAGGGGGGGCTCGCCTTTGTCGTTACCAACTGGTGGTGTCTGTAGCCCGGACATCGAGCTTTTTGCCATCGGTTTTTGTCCTATTATCTGCCACGGGAATTCACAAATGTGGTTGCCAACGTTAAGGAGGCATACAGTTGAACTGCCCTGCCCCCACTCAGCAGGTCAGATCACAACCTCGTCCTGCTCTCTCTATCACATAAGCCTGTTGTTCAGCAGCTGCCAGTCACAGTTAGGACAGTGAGGAAGTGGTCTCCTATGGTTATGGAGGTACTGAGAGGAGCACTGGAGACCACCAACTAGAATGTACTGTATGAACCACATGGTGAAGACATTGATGGCATTGTGGACTGTGTCTCCCGAGTACATCGGGTTCTGCATGGACAACACCATTCCCACTGAAGTGGTCCACTGTTACCCAAACAACAAACCCTGGGTAACCAGTGACCTGAAGGCTCTTCTCAACAGGAAGAAGAGGGCTTTCAAGGCACAGGAACGGGCAGACTTCAAACAGGTAGAAAGGGAACTCGAACATAGACTCAGAGAGAGTAAAAATGTCTACAGGAAGAAACTGAACGAGAAGCCGGGGAAGAACAAGGCTAAAGATGTTTGGAGTGGAATAAGGGAGATCACTGGTTTCCAGAGGAAAGGAGGAGGAGGATTAGTCAAGGGGAACACACGCAGGGCAAACAAGTTGAACCAGTTTTTCAACCGGTTTGACTCCAGCACCCCCTCCTCCACCGGCCCTCACAGCCCCACACAAACCTCAGTTTCAGACATGTCACTGCCCCATCACAACCAACCTCCACCTCCACCTCCACACCCCAGGATGGACTACACATCACAGCCCGACGGGTGAGGAGAGAGTTGGAGAGGCTCCACCAGGGAAAAACTGCTGGACCAGACGGCATCAGCCCTCAAGTGCTGAGGGCGTGTTCCAGTCAGCTGAGCGGAGTGCTCCATGACCTCTCTAACCTGAGCCTGCACCTCCAGAGAGTCCCAGTGCTGTGGAAGACATCCTGCCTGGTCCCAGTGCCCAACACGAGTTGTCTGACTGCGCTGAACAACTACAGGCCTATAGCACTGACCTCCCACATTATGAAGGTCATGGAGAGGCTGCTCCTGGCACATCTCAGACCACTGGTGTGCCCATCATAGGACCCGCTGCACTTAGCCTACCAGCCCCATGTTGATGTAGATAACGCCATCATCTGTCTGCTGCAGAAGGAACATTCTGCACTGGTCAGACCCAACTACACTGTCTGCATCACCTTCTTTGACTTCTCCAGCGCCTTCAACCCTATCCAGCCCAGGCTGCTGAAAGCGGAGCTGGAGGACATGCGACGGACTACCCCCATACAAGCCCCCACCCTCTCCTGTCTGCATTAATGGTACTGATGTGGATATTGTCCAGACCTACAGTTACCTGGGAGTACACCTGGATAACAAGCTGGAGTGATCCACCAACACAGAGGCTGTGTACAAGACCGGCCTTTGTCGACTCTACTTCCTCAGGAGGCTCAGGTCCTTCAAAGTATGCAACCGGATGCTCCTGATGTTTTATCAGTTTGTTGTGGTGAGCGCCATCTTCTTTGCTGTGGTGTGCTGGGGCACAGGCTCCAAGGCAAAGGACGCCAACAGACTAAATAAACTGATCAGGAAAGCAGGTTCTGTTGTCGTGTCTCGGTTGGCCACCTTGGAGGAGGTGGTGGAGCAGAAGATGCCGACCAAACTGCTGGCCATCATGGACAACACCTCCCACCCCCTCCATGAAATTGTGAACATTCTAAAGAGCAGTTTTAGCAACAGAATGATCCAGCCCCGCTGCTACAAGGAACGATACAGGATGTTGTTCCTCCTGAGTGCAATTAGACTTTTCAACACCTCTGTTATTAGACAATAGAAACTTTACCTGGTAAAATCATTCACCTCCTCCTCCATGCACTAAATCCTGCACTCTCTGCACAATGTCTGTATATACTCTTAGAATTTAACAACTGCCTATAGTGTGAAAATTTTTAAACTTTTATTTTATTTTATACTTTTATACCTTATAGGTATAGGTCCACTGGTTCCATACCAGAACATTCTTGCTGCTGTGATGAATTAATTTTCGTACGGGGATTAATAAAGTCATTTCTATCTCTATCTATCCACCAGCAGGAAGCAGTGTCACCGAGCGAGTATCTCTGCATTTGACGTTTACTTTTTTAGAGCTGCATAGAACTCGAGACAACAGCATGCTGTTGCTCTGCCTCGTCATTCCTTTCCTGTTTTGCAGGTTAGTAATGTTTCAAACAAGAGGATAACAAGGGAAATCCATGTTAGCATGTATTTTGTTAATTATTGTTGAGAATGTACATTTCTGTCTTTGTTTCAATTAGGCTATGAGAAAGCTAAGTGTCTGAAATTAGCAAAACTGTTAGCATTGACCGTGCTTGTAGAGCTAGTGATCATGGCGCTCACGTGTCCTCCCATTTTTTTTTTTTTTTTTTAAATATTTATTGGTTTTTATTGTGTGGTTAGTTTGGCTCAAAAATGTGTTGTCTCACCACGTGGAGTGAATGTGAGTTTGTTGATATTAACAGTTCACTTGTTCATGGGGTTCGTATGAGCTTTTGGTGTGCTGTGCAGTGAGATATTAAAGGCTATAGTTGGTTAATGTCAGTTTGAGTTTATATTCAGAAAAGTGTCATGCACTAATTTTGAAGTCTAAAAATGAACATCAGAACACTCATTTGTATAATTTCATTAGGGCTTATGTCCTTAAAATTGATAATGTTGTGAGTAGCAATGTGGACCCAAACGCAGACACAGACCAACGTGGATATGAATGAAGCAGGTTTTATTGCTTCAAAGTGAGGAACGGAGGTGGATGACACAGGGATGAAGCAGGCCGAGGCAGAGGACCGGAGGGCTGAGATGAGTGAGGGAGAAGGGCAAGGGCTCGCAGGAGGAAGCAGGCGGTAGTGGGTTGGAGAGCTGGCAAGCAGGCAGGCAGACGAGTAGTGGTCCAGGAGTACTGGAGAGAGAAACGACAGTTAATAACACAACAACCTAGGAAAGATCTCGAGACATGGCCTGAAGTGTAAGCTACCACTGAAGTGGATTCAACGATCTGGCGATGAGTGGGTGAAGTAGCTGGAGTAGATATACTGCAGGCTGATGAATTGATGAGGCAGGTGAGCAGACTGGGAGAGGTGATGAGCTGATTGCAGACAGGAGTGTAGAGCCGGGAGCCAGGAGAGCCACGCCCAGGCCAACACACACACCCACACAAACTAAACAAACAGAGAGAGACAGACAGGGGAGCACTGGAAACACAGGGAAGGGGAAAACATAAGGAAAACACTTGGGAATTGTCCGGTACCATAACAGATAATTAATGAAAATACGGTCAAAAAATTGGATGAACATGTGTTTGATGTTTTTGAGAAACATTATCGGATGATTATCTGTTGTTTTCATAATAGCAAATATATACATGTGAAAAAAACTTCAGAATACAAATAAAATGTGGAGATTATTTTTATGAAAGGAACTGTTTAATAAACAGAGCTGGAGAGAACCCAAGCAAAATCACAGACTGTTGTCCTGCCTCCTCATTCCTTTCCTGTTTTGCAGGATTCTCATCTGTTAACGAGGTGCCTTCGCTGCGGTACCTGTAACAGATTTTTGGTGTCCCGTACAGGGAGGGGCGAAAACAGGGTATGCTAAAAGCAACCAGGCTCAACTGACAGAAGCGGACACCTCTTTAGCCCATGCAATCTTCAGAGGAAGATTTGTTGTGACGAACACAACGCCAGTGTTCTTCCACCTCAACTGATCACGAAGACACACACAACTTCATCCCAATACAAGCCCCAATAGACAGACCCTGCCATCACCACACGGATCAGCTGTGAGGATAGGAAGCTGGGATTGTGCTGTACATGTCAAACAACACTGAGAGTCTACAGCGACAGGTACCTGGAGGAGAGATCATCTATGGCGGACAGTGAGAGAAAAAGCTTGATATGGAGCATCAAGAAGAACCTGCTGATTTTGACAGCTGATGAACTTTTCAAGCTGGCCACGTGTGTCGATACTGTACCGGGTAAGGATTCATCCACACTTCAGGCTGATGAGGAAGAGAGTTGTTTTGAGTACATTCTGGTTTACATGAACAGTGAGAATTTGGCAGTCTGAGGACTCAGGTATGGCAGTGTTGTTAGAATTGAATGATGTTGTGAACAATGTGATTCAAAGTTGTGGTATTCAAACTGAAACAGGTATTGAGAGTTGTGTGCATGATGTGTTATCAAACCCATTACTGAATGAGAATATTACATCAGGCCAGTCAGATACTGAAAACATGGTGACTAGTGTTCATGATACTAACACAACCTAATCTACCACAGTTAGTTCTACTAGCTCTTCAACAGTTACTGATGTTACCTCTGTAACACCAACTACAGGATTCAAGACTACACAGAGCACTGACACAGCGCTACGAAAAAGCTTCTCTAACTATGCTGAGTTTAGCAAAACTTTACAATCCATCACAAGCTCCATATCACCACCCACAAACACATCTCCACCAACACAACCTACACCACAAGGCACTCATAGCACGACAGAGCCACATTCACATGGAACACATGGCTGAGTGGACCCCCTTCAGGACCTCTCACTGCTCCGGCAAGAGTTCAAAATTCAACATGGGCAGATCAGTGATCAGAACTCAGACATCAGTTATAGCTATATATGCAAAAAAAATGATGAAAGCATTAAAGAAGGATTTGCTGTTCTCAAAGTTATCAAATCATGAAACTTTAAGGACATGCTAATGCACAAAGATAATCTGACCTTGGTTGAACTGAAAGGCTTTCTGCAGTTCCATTTACTCACTTAGGGGGCGGAGCGAAAACAAAATGACAGTGAAACACCTCAGCAGTTCTTGTACTGTGTCATCGGCCTCAAACAAAAAATCTTATTTGCCGCCAAATATGCTGACTCTGAAGTGAAGTACATTGCAAGCATAGTCCAAGACATTTTCCTACACACAATATGCCAGGGCTTCCGCCATAAATATAATGATGGTCATCGGGAATTGAAGCCCCTGCTCTCAAACAGCAATGTGTCTGACGAGGCCATTCTAAAAGAAATGATGAAAATAACCAACAGTAAAAATGAAAGGTAAAGACGGCTACAAGCAGCTACACGTCAAAAACATGTAAATGCACATGACACCCAGCTTGACGTCACAGCAGCACAAGACAGCAGTGTGAGGAAAGAGAGGTGAGAGAAAAAGCCCAAGGCTGATCCACTTCAAAAGATAACAGAAAATTCAGGAGTTGAGGAACAGAGTCGACCTGCTGCAACAAATACAATCAGAATCTTGTCAACACTGCCAAGCTAAAGTAGACCAAAAGAAAATCAAATCGCCTAGCTCTTCCAAGTGTCTTGAAGCTGAACCTCCCTGGTTGCAGTCATTGCTTTTACTGTGGTGAAGGTGGCCACAGGCTAGTAGGATATTTAAAGAAACCCAAGCATAAGGAAAACTGTGATGATATTGGATGTATCCCTAGCTTACAGATGTCGCTCACACTAAAGGACGAGATCCCAGTGCAGACAGCATACTCCTCCGTCCCCAAACCACTGTTTCAAGAGGTCAAAGAGTATATGCAGGACCTGTTGATGAGAGGCTGGATTGTCAAATCAAAGTATTCTTACGCCTCTCCAGTGGTCTGTGTTCGATAGACGGACGGTACCCTTCGCTTCTGCATTGATTATCATCTGTTGAATCAAAAGACGATCCCCGATCGGCATCCTTTACCTAGGATACAAGACCTGACTGATACACTTGATGGCTATTCCTGGTTCAGCATCCTGGACCAGGGCAAAGCCTACCACCAGGGCTTTATTGCCAAAGATTCCAGACACCTCAGGGCTTTCATCACTCCCTGGGGGCTGTATGAATGGGTAAAGATCCCATTTGGACTTTCTTCTTTTTTCATTAATATGTTAATTAGGAAGTCAAGTACAAAAATAATGCTGGTAGTTACAAAAGTCATTTAGCATCTAAAAATATAAAAAATAAACTTTAACGGATAAGGCAACATCATATCTACTGCGTTTAAGATCTTACATCTTTATATATTCTTTTAAGTATTAGGCTGCCATTCCATAGTTTTTTTTCACAACTTTTTAAACAAAAACAAACACACAACTAAAATGAGGGCAAACAGATAACAAATAATAACAAATAATATTAACAATAATAATAATGTTATAATAGCGGAAAGAAAAAAAGAGAAGAAGAGAAATAAAGAGAGAGAAAGAGAAGGGGGAGGCTCATTCATTTAACAGGAATTAGAGAGAATTAGAATTAGGAAAATATCCCATTTCTTTTTGAACGTCGTCAAGTTATCTTTGACAGAATATCTGATTCTTTCCAGTTTTAAAAAGGACGTCACTTCACTTAGCCATTGAGTACTAGAGGGAAGTGTAGTATATTTCCAGTGGAGGAGCAAATGACGTCTTGCTATTAAAGACGTAAAAGCAAAAACCTCTAATTGTTTGGGAGTGAATCGTGTTAAGTATTCCGGAACAACAAAGATAGCAGTATTGGGGGAAATGTTTACAGAGACCGAGAGTACTTTTGACATTGTATCAAAATAATTTCTCCAAAAATTAATCAAAGATGAACAGGAAAAGAACATATGAGTTAAATTACAGGGTTTTGAATGACATTTTTCACAACTATCTGCAACATCAGGATATATTTTAGACAGTTTAGCTTTAGAGAAGTGAAGTCTGAATAATACTTTGAATTGTATGAGTGTCAGATGCGCACAGGTCGAGCTTGTGTGAAGAGTATTGAGGGCAGCATCCAACTGTCCTCAAACGTCTGTCTGAGCTCCCAGCCTCCCTGACCCTAATAGTGGGGGTATTGTCAGAAGACAAGAGATGGCCTTTTATCACAGAAATATGTAATTTTCAAAAAGGATCCAGTAGGAGGAAGTCCTCCCACTTTTGAGTTGGAGATGCATGTGGAAACGATGGAAATAGAGACTCTACACAGAGTCTAATTTGAAAATACTGGAAGAAATGGGAGGATGGGAGGCAAACTCATCAACACAACTTGGTAAAACTACAAAAAATATTGTTATATAGCTTTTTGAAAAATTTCAAACCTTTATCATGGCATACTAAAAAAGTCTGAGAGGGAAGGTTTGAATAGATACAGGAGTTAATGTGGGAATGTAAATTTACAATGGTTCTGAATTGATACCAAATTTTTAATGTGGAACAAACCCCTGGGTTCTGAGCATATCCAGAGGGGTTGGTGGGAATAGGAGAAGTGAGCGGAGCTTGCAAGTACATGACTGCGATTCTAACTAACACCAAAGCAGGTTTGCTGATGAATACCAGTAGGAAATCTTATGAATATGTGCAGCCCAATAACATAGTTGGACATTAGGTAGAGACAGCCCTCCATTGAACTTACACTTAAGTACAGCTTTACGACTCCTCGGTGCCTTGCCACACCATAAAAAAAACAATATTTTTTGTGGTATAGTAATAGTGGTAAAGAACTCTTTGGTCAAAAAAATAGGGAGACACTGAAATAAAAATAGAAATAAAAACATGGGGAGAATGTTCATTTTAATTATGTTAATTCTTCTTACTATTGATAAAGGTAAACTTTCCTATCACTGAAGGTCATCCTTGAGATTAAACATTACAGGGGAAAAATTGGCAGAGAAGAGAGAAGATATCTTTCTAGTTACCTGTATCCTCAGATATTTAAAACCAGAAGAGCTGATTTTAAAAGGGATATCAGATTGCACCATTTGTAGTGCTAGCTCATGAACAGGCTAGCATTTACTCCATTCACTTTTGTAGCCTGAAAATGAACCAAATCTTGAAATCAAAAGGAATACTTGAATAGCAGGAATTGATGTCCTTGGGTCGAAGACATACAGTAATAAATCGTCTGCGTAGAGTAACAAGTTAAATTCCATTCCTGACCTCGTTATCCCAGCATATATAGGAAAAGATCTAAGATAGATTGACATTGGCTCTATTGGAATCGCAAATAAAAGTGCAGAGAGTGGACAAACTTGACAATTGCCACGTGATAGAGAAAAAAAAAACTGTACTGTATACCATTGGTATGAATACAGGCTTGTGGAACAGTATAGTGGAGTTGTATCCATGAAATGAATACCTCTCCCAGTCCAAATCTTTGCAATACCTGGAACAAATAATTATATTCAACTCTATGAAATGAATTTCAAACTGTCAGCAGGGAAACTATTTCTCGGGTTATAGTGGAGGAATTGGAGTAAATAACATTTAAGAGAGAACTAATATTATAGAACAACTGTCTTCCTTTAATGAATCCAGTTTGTTCATTTGATATAATAGCTGGAAGAATATTTTCCAGACGAAGAGCCAGAGCCTTGGCAAGTATCTTAGCATCAACATTTATCAGAGATATAGGTCTACAGGAAGTATATAAAATCTGAGTCCTTACCTTTTTTGAAAAACAAATTTATGGAGGCTTAACATAAGGTAGGAGGGAGAGAGCCAGACTGAAGCGATTCAATGTATACGGAATGTAATAATGGAGCTAGTTTAGTGTTAAATTTTTTAAAGACTTCAACAGGGAATCCATCAGGACCTGGAGCCTTATCACTCTGCATTTTATAAATGGCATGAATAATTTTTTGTGTAGTTAAAGGTGAGTCAAGGTTTTTGGCAAAGTCAGGATCTATAATGGGGAAGTTCAGCTCATCTAAAAAAGAATGCGTCTCAGTAGAGTCAGTTGGTTCTTCAGAACTATATAAAGATGAATAAAATGAGGAAAAGACTGAATTAAAGCCTGTTGGGTCTGTATGTATAACTCTTGTTGAATCTTTAATTTGGGGTATATGATAGTTGAAGTTGTTCGGCGACGTAGCTGGAGAGCCAAGAGCCGGCCTGCTTTGTCGCCATGCTCATAATATGTAGCGCGAGAACGTAAAAGAAGACGCTCTGCGTCTGTGGTTGTAATAAGGTCAAATTCAATCTGCAATGCAACCCGCCTATTCAGTAAGCTAGGAGAGGAAGAGGATAAAATCTGTTGGTCTACATTTTTCATATACGAGAGATCTTGTATTTTAAATTGATGGGATTTCTTTAGATTAGCAGAAAATGTAATAGTTTGACCACGTAAGTAGGCTTTCATAGATTCCCACAAAAGTGAATGAGAGATTGGCTCAGATTCTCTTTGATTAACTGCAAAGTAATCTATTTCGGATGAGATTAACGCATTAAATTTGTTATTAGATAAAAGTACACTGTTAAGCCTCCATAAAGATGTATAATGGAGTTGTGGGGAAATTTGCATGTCTAATCTGAGGGGTGCTTGGTCAGAAATAACGATGGGATGATACTTAACAGATGATACTTTAGATATTAAAATAGAGTCGATGAAAAAAATAATCAATCCTACTAAATGATTTGTGTAAGTGTGAATAAAGGGAATATTCTTTAGCCTGGGGGTTGAAATATCTCCAAGAATGAACGCAGCCCTTTCCCGACATAATATCAGAGAGCGCTTTAGCCATCAAAGTAGGAGTCAAATTCCGTGAATTACAACAATCCAACTCAGGTGAAACCGCCAGATTTGTGTCTCCCCCAAACATAAGAAAGGTGTTGCTCAACGAGGGAAGCCGTTCAAATAATTTATTCATAAATTGAAGGCTGTCTAAATAAGGGGCATAGATATTAACCAGCAAAACTGGAACATGACAGAACAATCCTGCGACAATTAGATATCTGCCATCTTTATAGGAGATTACTTAAAAGATAAGAACTTAACTGACTTACAGACAAATATAGCAACCCCTCTGGCTAGAATTAAATTGGAATGGAACACTTCAGCAACCCAGGGACACTTCAGTCTGACCAGATCCTTGTTACGCATGTGGGTCTCTTGCAAGAACACCAGGTCAGCTTTAAGACGCTTCAGATGGGCAAACACTCTCAATTTCTTGACAGGGCTCCCCAGACCCTTGATGTTCCAGCTGACACACCTCAGTGAGGAGGTGCTGTCTATGTTGAGAGAATTATTGGCCATCATTGGCTTCACACAGGGCGTGAGGAGAGCGAGGCTGCAGCTTGCAATGCCGGCTGTGGTGAATGTGAGGGGTAGCTGACTCGTGCCTCCCATATTTCTGACACTTCCTCATTATGAACAGCCAAAAAGCTGAGCTTATTAGAGCATAAAATAGTACCAGACTAATTCAAAAGGTACATTTGTTTTAGCATTAGTCTTTAACACAGTGGGAGCTATGAAAGCTGCGTCTTACTTTGCTCCCTAAGCCGGAAGTCTGACAACACTACCTTTAAGATGTCTCAAAGGTCCATTTGGCCTTTGTAACATCCTTGTAGCCTTCCAGCAGAGTATCGAGGAGATGCTGGGTTCTTTGCAATACGACTGTTGTATCCTGTACCTTGATGACGTCCTTTGTTATGCCAAAACATTTGACCCTCATGAGGAATGGGTCCGTAGAGTCCTCCAGGCCCTGCAGAGACATGTAGTGAAACTAAGGGCTGCAAAATGTGAGCTGTTTCGACAGGAGGTCAGGTATGTGAGTCGTTTTGTTTCTGCTCAGGGAGTGAGGATCGATCCTAAAGTCCTTGAGGCAGTGCAGTCGCTACCCAGTAAAATACTACAGACGGTAGGAGATGTGAGGAAGCTCATTTGATTCCTGGGCTACTACCGGTCCCACATCTAGGACTTTTCACAGATAGCGAAACCCATCTCTGAGCTACTTCAAGTGAAGGCTGAATGGACAGCTCCAGTGCAAGGCAAAAGCAAAGGGCCACAATAGCTTCCCGGACACCTGTTGACTGGGCTTATGAACACCAAAAAGCCCTTGAACAACTCATCACACCTGTCGTTAAACCTCCTATGTTAGCATACCTGGACTTCAACTTGCCTTTCCTGCTACATACTGATGTGTCAGACCAGTGCCTTGGCGCCATTGTCTGTCAACATCAAGATGGTAAGTTGAAGGTCATTGGGTAAGGGTCTAGGACGCTAACCGCAGCTGAGCGAATCTACCATCTGCACAGCATTTATTAACAACAACCTTAAAAAATGAAATCCAATGTGGATGCGGACACACTGTCACACCTCCCTCTGGACATTGAAAACTTTAACAAAACAGAGTTTACCAGTAATTTGGTGTGTGCTGTTTGGGATGGAAGTAAAGTGGCCAAGAAGAAAACAAACCTTGGGTTGTGGGCCTTAACATCTCGTCCCAAGAATCCCCCTCCCCTTCTCTTCTCTTCAACAGATAACAGCAATAAACCATGACGTGCTCAAAGAAGCACAGAGAGGGGATGGTGCCATCGGTGAAGTGATAAAGTTAAAGAAACAGGTACACTCTTGACTGATAGCTAGTGGCACTGCCAGGAGACTCTTCTATGAGTGAGGAAAGTTAGTCCTTGAAAATGATCTCCTATACTGAAGTGTGGATGAGAGAAAACAGTTGGTGCTCCCTGCTAGGTACAAAAACCTTGTGCTCAAGAAACTTCACAGTAAGATGGCTCATGCCGGCACAGAGAGCTTAATCTAGCAAAGGAGAGGTTCCAATGGCCCTTAATGGCCAAAGACATAGAAGACCACATCACCAAGTGATGTCCATGTATAAAATTGAAAAAGCCCACAATGCCCTCATATGCAAGCCCCAATGGCTAGCAATACATCAAGTTCGCCACTAGAGTTAGTCTGTATCAATTATCTACATCTGGAAACCAGCCGTGGCGGCTACGACTCTATACTTGTAGTGGCTGACCACCTCATGAGTTTCGCTCAAGCCTACTCCACGAAGAATAAGAGCGACAAGACCGCAGCTGAGCAAATTTTAAATGACTTTGTTCCATGCTTTGGCTATCCGTCGAAGTTACACCACGATCAAGGCCGTGAATTTGAAAATAAGGTTTTCCACAGGCTTCATCAGCTGTCTGGTATCCTTCAATCAAAAACATCACCGTACCACCCACAGGGAAATCCTGCTGAGCAGTTTAATAGGACGATACTCCAGATGTTGAGGATGTTAACTGACAAAAAGAAAGAGAGATGGAAAGAAAAAATTCTATAAGTTATGCATGTGTACAACTGCACTCGACACGAGTCAACAGGCTTTTCACCTTTCTTCCTTCTCTATTCTTAAAGAGACAGAACTGGACATGCCAACAGGGTATGCAAAGAAGTGGGCGAAGCAGATGTCAGAAGCCTACAAGATCGCCTGTGAGAATAGCAGGCAGTCCAGTGCCAGAGGCAAAACACTTCACGATAAGAGGGGGTGTGGAGTTAAAGCCTGGTGATAGGGTCTTATTAAGGAACCTTAGTGAGCGTGGGGGGCCAGGAAAGTCACGGTCGTATTGGGAGAAGGCCATCTACATAGTGCAGGAACAGTTTGCTGGAAATCCAATATGTGTAGTGTATGTTGAAGCTGGGAACTAGCAAAAAGCAAGAACACTGCACCACAACTTGTTATTATTCGTAAACGACCTTCCAGTTGAAGTTCCTCCAAGCCCTGCCGCATCTAAACAGAAAGGCCAAGGCTGGACCCGTTGCACCAACACACAAAGCCTGGCAGATCCACAGGAAGGATCTGATTCTGACTCGGGCTCTGATGAATACTCAAAAGACAACCGCTATTGGTTGAGGGTAGCACCAACAAGGCTACAGGAAACACCTACTGTAGTACCCCACCAAAGACCTCCCGTCATTTAAAGTTGTCCAGCTCCAGTACCTGTAAGGGAAGAGGAGATGGTAATAAATAGAGTACTTACCTGAAGCAAAACTTATGTCTGAAAGTGAGCAGATAGAGGAGCCAAGACTGGATGATAGACCCTCTCCTGTCAGTAAAGAGGAAGATGGATATCAGGAGGATACAGTGTCCACTCATGAGGGACAGCATCACGTCTGTCCAGGTCCAGAAAACCAGACAGAGGTCAAGAGGTCGAGTCACAACCGAAGACCAAGACAAATCTTGACCTATGAGAATCTTGGTCAGCCCAGACTGATAACACCAGCTGTAGTTAACTCAGCACACACAAACACAAACATACTTGTCTATAACTTACCCTATGCAACCCAGCCGTACACACATTTGTTCCAAAGACATCAGCATATCCACTGTCCATACTGCACACCTTATCTCCTATGTACATACACGCCTCACACATTCAAACCACCACCATACATACTACCAGTTCCTGTTGTTTGTTGAAGAAGAAAGAGAAAACAGAACCTGAATTCGTGAGAACTGAGTAGAAAATGGTGGCACCCATTTCTTTTTGCCAGGGAGTGTGTGATGCCCATAATAAGAGAAAGTTTGTGGTTTTTTAATAAAATGTATTTTTTTTTTGGTGTATTTATCAGTTTGATGTAAATGTGTATTTCTGAATTACAAACTAATGTATTTTATTTCAAGAAAAATAGGTGCCCACAAAAGCAAAATTTTGTTGCTTTATCCCTGATTAAATGCAGAGTTCATACTCAGTCAATACCAGCAGGAGGCAGTGTCACCGAGAGAGTACCTCTGCATTCGACCTTTACTTTCTCAGAGCTGCAGAAAACTCGAGCACAACCGCATGCTGTTGTCCTGCCTCCTCATTCCTTTCCTGTTTTGCAAGATTCTCATCTGTTAACGTGGTGCGGTTGCTGCGGTACCCGTAACACTGACATTTGCTCAGAATTAAAAAGAATCACTGATGACTGGGGCATAACTGTCAAAGTTTTTCAAGTTCAGCTGTCAAATTCACATTTTAAAAGCATTGGGAGACTAAATTCCTATAGCAAATTGGGGATAACACAGTTTACTATTCAAATCCAGTCATTTTGTAACTGACTGAAAAATGGGTCTCTGGAGGGGTGGCAATGTACCTTGGTATAACATGCATGTTTCCTTCAGGCAGTCATTTTTATATATTTCATTGGAATGGCACCAAACAAAAGTTCCAGCCTCATCTCATTGCCCAATGAAGGTTTGTGATCCATCACTAAATATCATCTCAATCCAATCATCTAAAGTTCATGATGACTTAACCTTAGCCCATTATATCTTTGTTTTCTTCTGTCTCATTGTTAATGACGGTTTTTAATTTTGTATTTTCTTTATGTAAATTCCATTTTCTTCAGGGGATTTCTTACAGTTTCGTCATAGACATTGACTCTAGTTTCTGCCCATTTGTCCTTCATTTGTTTTTTCCCATTCTGTTTGTACTTGGTTCAACACAGCTGACTTGAAACAACCAACATTTTTGCCGCACTCCATGATGGATTACATTCCTGAAGGAGTTTTAAAATCCTTTCTACTGTTTCAACCAACAGTTCTTTTCTTGGGGCCATGATTCCTGTCAATCAGCCAAGTTCAACAGCTCCCTAAGGCCTGCAAACACTCTCTTTTAAATGCAAATTAATTAGCAGATTTAGACTTCTGTAGGTATCTGTTTCAGAAATGCAAATTAAAAAGTGATTCCATATTTATTTTCCTCAGGAGTGAGTGATTCCGTATTTTATTTCCTCTGGGAAAAAAATCCCATTGATAGAAACCATTTTATTTATGTATTTATTTATTTATTTAGTTGGTATAGTATGTTATATTTGTGATTTGTTTAGTTATTTTTTACAATATAAAACATTTGAATGGACATCAAGTACTCATTTACCTAGAGAGCCAGCACTGATGTAGACAAGAGGGAAGGAGTTACAGAAAATTCTTGCCATAATTTTCTGAATTAAAAGCAGTGAGACACAGTGTATCCACAGCAATGCCAACACACTCTGAGAGAGAAAATAGGTAAATCCAGTGTAATTCACTTGATGAGCTGCTGACTGAGATTACTATCTCTAAGCCTTAGGCATTGGAATAAATGACAATTTAATATACTTGTGCATATTTCTTGCTTTCCTCCTGAGGATTTGAATAATTTGATGCTTCACTGCCCTGTAGTGCTGTGCTGTTGGTTTCCTCTTTTCACAAAGCTATGTAGTTAGTGAGAAAGAAATTGTATAGTGAGAGAACAGAAGGGAATAGACAGAAATAAAAGGAGATGCAACATAAGATGATGAGGGAGGTGGCAAAGCTAAACAGAAGGCATATTATGAGAGGTTGGACACTAAGAAAAGGATCTGTATCAACTGGTGAGACAGAGGGGTCAAGCTGGGAAGGATGGTTAGGTTGATTAAGGACAAGGATAGAAATGTACTAACAAGTTTGCTGAAAAGGTGGAAAGAGTATTTTGAAGAGCTGATGAATGAAGAAAATGAGAAGGAAAGAAGGGTGGAGGATATGGAAACAGTCGAACGAGATGTTGGAAATATTAATAAAGATAAGGCGAGAAAACATTTGAAGAGGATGAAAAGTGGAAGGTATGGAATGTAGAGGTAAGAATCTGTCTAGGAGAGAGAGCAGTGGAGTTTTTGACAAAACTGTTAAACATGATCTTGGACAGTGAAAAAATGCCTGAGTAATGGAGGCAAAGTCGATTGGTGCAGATCTTCAAAAACATGGGTGAGCTACAAAGTTGTTGCAACTACAGAAGGATAAAGCTGATGACCCACATGATAAAGATTTGGGAAAAAGTAGTGGAAGTGAGACTAAGAAGTGAAGTGATGATTTGTGAGCAACAGTATGGTTTCGTGCCAAGAAAGAACACTGCAGACACCCTATTTGAGTTGAGAATGCTGATGGAGAAGTGTAGAGAAGATCAGAGAGTTGCATTATGTCATTGTGGATCTAGAGAAAGCATTTGATAAGGTCCAGACGGAGGAACTGTGGTATTGTATGAGGAATTCTGGAGTGGGAGAGAAGTATGTTTGACAGGTGCAGGATATGTATGAGAGCAGTATGACAGTGGTGAGGTGAGCTGTAGGAGTGACTGATGGCTTCAAGGTGAAGGTTGGACTGCATCAGTCCTGAGCCCCTGCTTGTTTGCTATGGTGATGGTCAAACTGACAGATGAGTTCAGGCAGGAATCTCCAGCAGGTGGAAGAAAAACTGGAGAGGTGGATGTATGCGCTGGAAAAGAAGAGGAATGAAAATCAGTCATAGCAAGACAGAATACATGTGTGTGAATGAAAGGGAGGAAAGTAGAATGGTGAGGTTAAGGGGAGTAGAGGTGGAAAAGGTACATAAGTTCAAGTACTTGGGCAAACCGTTTAGAGTAGACCTGGGCATTTTACGGCCCGCGGGCCACATCTGGCCCTTTGGTCGTCCCTGTCCGGTCCGCGGTATGTCAGTCATACACATAAATGGACAAGTATTTATGCTGTGCATGCAATACAACTGTTGCTTTTATTTTGAAAAGCCTGACGTTTTTATTATTTACGTATGGACGCACATGTGTACATACATGTGCGTGTGCATGTCCGAACAGCGACAGGTGATGCTGGCCAGCTACCCCTGGCACCTTAAACATGTTCGCTCAGTTTAGAAACATAAAAGCCCTACAAGGACTTTTTACAAAACTTTGCACACCCAGAGATGCAGCTGTCAGCAAGTACAGGCAGGGTGGAGTGGGTGGAGGAAAGCATCATGAGTGATCTATGACAAAAGAGTAGCAGCAAAATTAAAAGGAAATGTTTACAAGAGAATAGAGAGCCCAGCAATGTTGTATGGTTTGGAGACAGTGGCATTGAGAAAAGGACAGGAGGCACAGCTGGAGGTGGCAAAGTTAAAGATGTTGAAAGTCTTTCTGGGAATGAAGAGGATGGACAGTATTAGGAAAGAACGCATCAGAGGGACAGCACAGGTTGGATGTCTTGGAGACAAAGTTAAAGAGGCCAGATTGAGGTGGTTTGGACATGTGCAGAAAGGACAGTGGATTTATTGATAGGAGGCTCAAGATGGAGCTACCTGACAAAAGGCATAGAGGAGATTTGTGGATGTGGTGAGAGGGGACAGGCAGAAAGCTGGTACGAGAGAAGAAGATGCAGAGGCAGGGAGAGATGGAGGAGAATGATTCGCTGTGGCAACTCCTAGACGATGCTAGGTGAATCCGAAAGAGGTGGTGACTGATTTTTGCGGAGGCTCAGAAGACGAGAGAGGCATTCTGTTACTGTCATGTTTGCATTGTGTACACGTGTTTGTGCCCATGTATGAGTAGCAGTACTGTGCTGAAGCACACCTATTCCAACTGTGCCAGGTCCACGGACGCATATCATGCTTGTGTACTGTGCATTCCAGACTTTGTGAGTCAAATGAGTTTGGGCACAAAATGTGTGGCCCTGTGTTAGTGCCGTAAATGAGAGTGTCAGAGTTGTTTGTCCTTTTCTCTCTCCCTTTCTCTCTTATCCAGATCTTTATTGGAGGTCAAGTTTGAGGAATCATACATTTTATGAGAGTCGTAACTCTGTGAAAAACCATAAAGATACAATCGGAGTACGAAGCTTAGGGCCCATCAGATTGCGCAAGCAAATCAGGTGAAACCACCTTTGAGCCTCAGGCTTCTGTAGAAAGAAAATAAGAGATATAAAGCCTGTTGTTAAGTGTCCTGTGTTGGATAAGAGAATTGCAACACTCTTAGCTCAAACAAATTTGTAGTCACGTGTTTTAGGTAGCTCTCAGAATACTTCCAAGCAAAATAAGTTTGTGTGTGTCTTTGCGTCTTTGCTGAGAGATTATTGATGTTATAGCTTTGTTGGTGCTTTGTGTGTATGTGGAAATAATTAAAACACTATTACAGTGCCCATTCAAAAGTGTACAGGTTCCTTGTTCCCTAAGGCTAAAAGTTCAATGTTTGTGGATAAATGCAGATATTAAATAAATCATCTACAGCAGGTATGATCATAGTATTAACTCACAGGTGATGCTCTGGTGTTTGCATAATTTCAGCAGAAAATGATGTGATATTTAAATAACAACAACAATCAACACAAACTACAAAAATGAGAAGACAAATCAAAATTCATTTCCAAGGGTTTTGAAAGTCCTGAACACTTAATTTGTCTTCTATGTCAGCAAACTTGCCAGTTGGTGGCTTTCTCTTTAAAATAAAACATATTTTTGTTTTGTTACCCATGTGGGTGCTTCCTTGTCTGTTGTGGTCTACCTGGATATAACATTGTGTGCTCATCTAATTTGAGAAACATGCTTTAAGTAGAGTTTTTGTAATAAAACAGTGTTCTAGTTTCATGCCATTGCTTGTGTCAGGGTCCGCTAGTGTAAAGTGTCTGTCTGTTAGGGTCAGTCAGTGTTTCCCCTCTTGTTTTGAAATCCCTATGTGTCTATTCCCCACTTCCTGTCTAGTCTTGTCCCCCAGGTGTGTCTGAATATTCCCTCTCCCTAATGCGTCCAATTGTCCACCTCTCCCCTCGTGTATTTAACCCCCGTGTTCCCTTCTTCCTTTGCCAGATTGTCTTGTCTTCCCAGCGAGTGTTCCAGCATTTAATCCTTGTAAGTCTCCTTGTGTCAGACCTGTATTCCGTGTTTCGATTACCGAGTTTGCCTTATACTTAATCTGTACTTTCGCATAATTTGAATAATTTGAAAACAACTACTGATTCAGAACGCTTCCTGTTGTCTCTGCATTACTGGATCCCCCAGATCTGATACCTGATAGCTTGACGCCGGCAAGGGAAGTTGACATAGTTGTTGTGGTTTTCTCTGGCGAGTGACATCACATCCAGTGTCTTGCATTTTTGCACTCAGGTAGAAGCTTGTGTAGGGAGTGAGAGAGTTATTTATTTTTTTTCTTGTTTATGGTGGACTGATGCTCCTGGTAAATGCAGCACTCATTCCACAATTTTCTTTTTTTTTTTTTTTTTTATAGTAACAGGTCAAAGGAAGGTAAGTTTTGCACATTTTTTTAATGCAGATCTGTGCCTCTATGTTGAGCTCTTCCCCTGTAGGCATAGCATGTTTCCTCTTAAGGGAATTCATTAGCATATGACTGTATTTTTTGAAAGCGGTTTACAGCAGTCATCTTGGGAGCACATCTTTAGTTCTGGCAGGGTTGCCAGCGTGCTGGTTGCCTTGTTCATTGCATGTAAGTAACCACCATCAGTAGACCCTGAAGAATATGGGTGAGTTTAGGTAAGTTTTGGTTAGGCAGTTGGAGGGGATTCTTGACATATGAGGTGGTTGTTGTACTAAATTTCGAATGACTTTGGGTCAGTAATGTGTGGTTTGTTTTTTTTTTTTTTGTCCCTCTTACTTGTGCATGGTTCAGTGCATAATGGCATTGTGAGAGTGGAGGATTTTATAACAGCTTCAGCAGAGGAGTTTCCTAGAACAATGCACGTGAGATCAACTAATAAATATAACCGATCAATATTTTATCCTCAACAATTATGTTGGGGATAAAATGCAAACAGCGCTTGACAATAGACTCTGAAAGAACATTAACAAAATCATGTAAAATAATCAGAAAAGAAACTACAACCCACCCCAAGTAAAACAGGAAAAATAACTCAAAACTATAAAATCAAAATGTAAAAGAAAACAAAAAATCAACACACACAATGACTTTAAAACCTTTCTTTTTTTCAGGTGATTAATATAACAGCTGATTTTAGCTTTACATTTACTTTATTGACAAGTGGGAACTTCATCAATCTAAATGTAGCCATGTCTCACAGACACTTTAATTTATTCTAAATGGGGCCAGTTTTCAAGATGACAACCATATGCTGTCTAAACCCTTTAAACCCTGAAAACATTTAGAGCAGCTGATGTTTTTGCATGGACCCGTTCATTATAACTTTATTTTTTCAACCTGTAGAACACCCCCTTTCTGGAATGTGGCATTGGCTTTTTTTGAGGGCCAAAATCTTCTTCAATATTTAATATAGACGAGGAAGAAACATACCATATATGCTTATTTAGTTCCTCTTTGCACAGACAGCCACATACACACCTCTTTTCACCTGGTTTGACAAAAGGTAGAGCTATGTGTCACCATGCTGTATCACAATGCAAATGTGGTTGCCATTCACATTTTTTTTATGTGTGTTGAGCATCATTGAAGTGGTTACTGCTTAATGCTTAAATATATGTTTAAGCAATAATAAACGTAGGAGTCTGCAGTAGAATTTTCCTGTTGTTGAAAGTATATTAGCACATTGATACATGGCCCTCTGTAGATGATAACTAACCAAAACCATTGTCTTGTTTAGCATTTTTAACTTCTATGTGTCTAAGTCACACATACAACTCTCACACTTACACACACCTCTTTCACTTATTTTCAGCCACTGTCCTCATGTTCTTCTGTATATGTATTTATTTCAAGATTAACATGTAGCTTTAACACAACACAGACACCAGCTGAACTTTAGCTGCTGATTTGCAGGCAGATTGTAGATGTTTAACACAAGGAGGTGTGTCATAGCACTGAGGACAGAATAAATGTCTCACTCAATAAGTGAGGCTCTCACACAACTTAATACTGCAGAAGCAAAAGACCACAGCTCTAACTTCAGGTTAGCTTGTCCTGAAGAAAGTTTTGTTTCTTTACTTTCAAGCTTGGAAGCCATGGGGGAGAGCATGTTCATGGAGGAAAAGGAAAAGCGTTATTGCATTCGCAGAAAGCATTTAATCCTCATCTGTCTGGTGGTGGTGGTCTGCTCTGTGGCAGTAGGTCTTGGGGTTGGTCTCTCCGGGTCAGAATCCACCACTTCAGCCCCCACCACAGAGCCTACCAAGCCCCCTCCACCTGGCAGAGGACCCTGCCTGCCTTCCACTGACTCCAGCGGGGACTGGAAAAATTTCCGTCTGCCTAACTACGTGAACCCTGTCCACTACGACTTGAATCTGGAGCCAAATCTGGAGAACGACACTTATAAGGGCACTGTGGAAATCCAAGTGGAAGTCAGCAAACCTACCCGCCACCTGTGGCTTCACATCAGGGAGACATTTGTCAGTGAAATGCCCAGACTGATGATGGGCCAGAAAATGCTGTCAGTGAAGCGTTGTTTTGAGTATACACTTCATCAGTACATCGTGGTGGAAGCAACAGAAGAGCTGCCCATCAGTGGTCCAGGAGAGTATTACACGCTCAGCCTGGACTTCCAGGGCTGGCTCAACGGCTCCGTGGTGGGATTCTACAGGGTCATCTACACTGAGGATGGAGTCACCAAGTAAGTACTTTGAATTGATTTGGTCATAGATGACATGCACATAATTTTGACTGATTTATCAAACCATTAGCACTATAGAAGGAAGGTTGTTGATGGCTTTGCAAATCTGACATTTACGGAAAGTAAAAGAAATACAATTTTTTCCCATATGGATTTATGAGTATTTCTGATTTATGTAATACTTAAAAAATAACAACTCAATTACAGCCTTAAGTATGTACTATTTTGACTCAGTTCAGTTCCAGTTTCTCATAAATTCAAAGATTCTAAAGTTTTTTTTTCCAGGGCTGGTGATACAGATGGCGTTTGGGTGAAAATGGTTGATTAATCAGTTGCTCTCAGTGGCTCAGTGGCTTATTGAAAAAAAAACCCAAAAAACATTGAAAATCCACACACAGTAGTCCACTCTAATTTTGAAAGTTTCCCTACTGTCATTTATAATGCAGTATGTAAAAATTAATGTTCCTTAACCCATTATTATGTATTAACAAGATTGTATAACTGTTTAATTGGATTTAATTGGATTTAATTAATGTACTTGTAATGGTACAGTACTTGTAATCCAAAACTTAATAATGAGCAATAACATAAAATAGCTTGACTGCCACGTGTAAATGATTTTTTTATAAACCTTTAGTGGACGTTTTGTGATTAAAATTATGTTACAAAATGTTTTATAATTTTTTGTTAAATATTCCATCAGTGAAGACATTACATTTTTTTTTGCTTTTTTTTAAATTTATTTTTTTTTTTAATTTTTACAATTACAAAGATCCATTTATATGGTCATGATTGATTATAGCCAGCGAAAATTAAGAAGTGAGGTAGGCTTTGCTTTTTATTGACTCCATACCAGTCCACTTCTTTATTGATTCCATAAATTGTCTGTGTAGATAGAATAATTCCAATTCAGCTTTTCAGTGTCAGTGCAAGAGTTTTATTTGGGACTGAGCTGTAAAATCCCTGCCCTGCAGGTTTTAGATGTTTCTCACACAAATCAGCAGATTATTATTAAGCCTGATGAGGAACCATTCATTTGAATATGATGTTTTAGAGATTTGACAGATGTAGAACATTCATGGCAGGGGTCCCCAAGAGCAGGGCTGAGAAATACTGGGTGCACATCTAAAAGAACTTCATTGTCAATAAGGTTGAGATTATTATGGCCTGGTCTGTTCTGCTGACACTCCATTATGTGTTTATCATAACTTAAGAAGGCCAGTAACATCATGAACAGTAGTAATTTAATCATGCAACAGCTTGGTAGAACATAAAAAAAAAAACATTTGTGACTGTGCTTACTAAAGTTTTTTCATCTCAGTGGTCCCATTCTCTCACATTATGAGAGAATGTTATATGTTTCCATCAGTATATTCAATTTGGTCTTCAGTATTGATTAAATATACTTCTTTGACAAATTCCAAAATCATGCTAAAGTTGCTTTAATGGGAGGAATCATTGGAAAACCTGGCGAGATTGCTAGACCAGCTAATAACTTGTGGTTTTTCGCAATGCCTTTAATACCAGAGTCTAGAGTTACTGTCTATTCATACAATTTGGAATTCCCCTTTGTGGAATTAAAATTTTATCCTCCATATCCTTTAAATTGGATTCCAGTGGCATTAGCACTGCAGCAAACCAAAAGACCAAAACATAGATAGGAGAAATTATTCCAGACACTTAACCATGCCATTCTGATATGTAACGAGCATATTTGTTTTATTGGTTAAATACATTACTTCATACATAGTAAGCATGGACAGAGTTTATGAACACGTTGAAATTTTTACTCAACAGTGGGCGAAACACAGAATATCAGTTAAAGGGCTAATAATTAAAGAACACTTTAATTTTAATCAGTACTTCAGACGTTCTTTAGAGATCAGGCTTAGTACATGCAAAATACATGAGTTGGTCTCTGATCTGAAAACTTGCATCTAAAACAATTTCAAGAGCTGCTAAGGTTAAAATGATATTAATGAGATGTAAAGGATGTTATTACATGTCCAATTATCTACTTAATTTAACCAGAAAGATTGCTGCAACTGATCATGAACCAACAGATGCTCGCAAATCCTTTCCTTGCTTCGATGAGCCCAACAAGAAGGCTACCTACAAAATCTCCATCACTCATGATGTAAAATATAGAGCCCTGTCCAACATGCCGGAAGAGGTAGGAGAAAACATTTTAAATACGTAAATGCAAACACTGTTGACATACTGATGACCTCATATGCTTCAACATACCTACATTTGCTGTAGCATATAGCCCACACTAAAGTCTACTCTTACTAACTTACTAACTAACTAATTAAGTGACTATTTTTTGCTGAGGTTCATCTCTATCTGTGACCCAGCACTGAAAAATTGCCACTGACACTGCTTTAAAAATGGTATAACATAAAGAAATGTATTTGACAGTGTTCTTCTTTCTCAGCATTGTGCAATACACTTTGCAAATGGAATAACAACTAATGGATTGAGGGAAAAAGAAGAGGCCAAACTTGGTGTGAACACTGAATGCTAACAGTAGAGGCCTTGTTCTGTGTCTCCTTTTACAGAAGGGGATCTGCTCAGCTCAGTCTGACCTACACTTCATTAACCTCTCAACATTTTCCTCTCTTCAGAGCACAGTAGCACTGCTAGACAATAAAAACAGGACGTCCTTCAAGAAGTCCATTCCAATGAGCACTTATTTGGTGTGCTTTGCTGTCCACCAGTTTGATTTTGTTGAAAGGATTTCTAAACGAGGAATTCCTGTGAGTTTACATTTACTGTTACTTTCAATTTCATTATTTACAAGTATTGATGAAAACATTTCGATACACTGTTAGATTTACTGTCTGGTGCATACATATTACACTTGAGTCTTTTGTCTTCTTCTGCCTTTATAGTTAAGAATCTACGCTCAGCCAAGTCAGTTAAAAACTGCAGAATATGCAGCCAACACAACCAAGATCATCTTTGACTATTTTGAGGATTATTTCAACATGAATTACTCCATTGCAAAACTGGGTATGTTTCATACAAACCAGACTTTCTCAGGAGCCAAAGCCAGTGATTTACTTCTGAACTTACTGTATATACTTAAGCCTGTCTGATTTAGTTACAGTAAAGTCAGTTTTCTCTATGTTCAACAAGTGAGTGTTTGAATTTGAGGTCATAGGTTACTCAGAGGAATGATTAAGGCAATGAAGCAATGAAAGAGATATACATGGTTTGTTTAGTGAACCCTCTATCTGATTTGAATAATTAAAGATAAGATAGCCATCCCTGACTTTGGTACTGGTGCCATGGAGAACTGGGGCCTCATCACCTACCGGGAAACCAACCTGCTGTATGACGAACAACAGTCATCTTCCTACAACAAGCAGCGAGTGGCCAGTGTTATTGCCCATGAGCTTGTTCACCAGGTACACCTCCTGACTCGATGTAAAGATCCAGTGGAGTTAGCGGCATTTAACAGACAGTTGATAGGACGTATCAATAACCTCATGTCATGGACACTATGTTAACGTTTTTTACCATCTATGGTGAGTCCAATCAAAGTACTGTAGCAATATCGCAGACTCCATGAAAAAAGACTCATGTTAAACAATTTGCATGACAAAGACAAAGTAGTTGTGAATGAGGCAATTGATGCAATTAAGTGTTTGAAATTTGATCACTGAATCTTGTCCGTTACCAAATTTTGAAAAGGAAATCTCATTGGAGTTCAGAGGTCAAACTTTTTGCACTTTTTATAATGCACAATACAGGAAAAATTATTTCCGATATATCGGCAATTTTACTTAAGTGGTCTATAAGATGCCTTGAGTCGGTCAAGTATTATGAACAATTCACAGTTACAGTAATGTGTGATCAAACAAATCATACTTTTATAGAAAGCTTTTAAAATGCCATTTTCTCTTGGGTATTGAAAAATGAACCTTAAAGAGTAAACAAATTTGACAAATATACTGCCTTTATCTTTATTTCCAACACTGATGGAACAAATTTTTAAAAAGATATCAAAGTTCAGAATTGTAAATATGTAAAAATCCTTGTGCGTTGTTGTTTAAACCTTTGACACACAATTCCAGAACAAGAACAACAGAACAATGCTCTTTCAGCTAATGTATTATAAAGGGAGATAAGAGATCTTGAAGCAGTCAATAAAATTTTATGTGAATCATTCAAAGGTTCAGGGATGAGGTAGGAGACAATGAAACATGGAACAAATAAAACAACCATAAATCCCAAACAAGTTTGAGAGGCCACTACTACATCATGTGCAGCGCACAATACGTACTTGTACATTGAGAATCTATGTGTTCACCTGTATTTCTCCAGAGTAAGATCTGGGAGATTGTCCCTGACCATGGAAAGTAAATTTACTCAACTGGTCTTTTTTGAATAATAATTTGTTTTTATGGTTTCCCGTGCATTGTTATGATCCAATAACAGATTAACTGGTAATTTAACACATTCTGAAGTGTGAAATGCCAGCATTTATCAGCATATAAAGATTGGCTATTGGCTGTCAGGAAACATTTGTCCTTCTGTCTGCTGTCAAAGACATTTTCTTACCTTTAGTGGCTGATCTTTCCACATTAAAAAACATGTAACCATATACTGTATATCTGCACTTTGCTTTATAAGAACATAAAACGCCATCACATAACTGTAGGCTTCTGGCTGTCTTTGGTTTTTGGGTTATTAATATTCATTTATTTAAGATACCAAGACTTTGACCTTTCACCGAATGAGTGAACATTCCTCACATAACTCCTCTCAGTATGATTGAGTGATTGTGCTCACACTTCATACTGAGAGGAGTTATATGAGAAAACTCAATCTCTAAGGCTGAGCCCAGTCACCGGGAGGCTTATTTTGTCTCTTTCCTCACCCTGGCTGCAAATGTCCATGCATATCACAAGCAGAATTGAAAAACACGTAGACTGGTTAGTCAATAACCAACTTAAGTTTCACAAATATTGGAAGTCTTCTTTCCAGCACCCAGAAATAAACTTTCTTAGCGAGCCAGATAGTTTGATACCCTGATAATTGGAGCGCACCTTACCTTCAGTATCTGTTTATAAAAATGAGAACAACCAATTCGTTCCGCTTCGTCACAAGTACAGACTCATTAAAAAGCCATTTCTGCTAGGAAAGTCCAACCATGTCCCGCACCTACTTCAATTATTATTGGTGATACTTCTCCTGCATCTTCAGGCTTTGTCTCTTAGACAGAAGATGTGTTGGTTACACACCTCATTGGTGCAGTTCAATGAGCCTTGAGGACTGCAGTGTCCTTGCTTCCAGTACTTTATGTACCCTCCCCTCTAAAACATGGATCTCACATTTTGGTGAACTCCATCAAGCTTTTTTTTTTTGCCACAAAGGTTACCCTCTTCCACCATGTCATTGTTCTTTGCTTTTTTTTTTTTCTTTTACTTACTTTTCCATCCTTTCACATTACAAGATTCACACCAGTACTCTGTTATAATAGCAACATAGCTGTTGAATCTCAACATCTCACTGTATTTGCACCTCACTTCCCAGTGTAGGATATTTTAGGATTGAATGGCTGCAGGGATTTAACAGATTAATCTAGAAAGCTTTTATTGAAAATACATTTTATAACAAGTGAACCCAACACTTTTCAGGTGATTGTAAAACAGAAAATTTTAAATTTAAGTTCTACATCACATATGAAATCACCCTGTATGAAATAATAAAATTATTTTCTCTGCTAACAAAGGGAGTAAATAGCCAATGTTTAATCTCTTAATCTCCTGTTTAATCTCTGGTTAATCTCTAAATTTTTGTGTGTAATTTTCTTTATTTGTCTTTTTCAGTGGTTTGGGAACATCGTGACTATGGATTGGTGGGATGACCTATGGCTTAATGAAGGTTTTGCCAGTTTCTTTGAGTATATTGGTGTGGAGGAGGCTGAGAAAGACTGGGGCATGGTAAGAGAACAAAAGAGGCAACAAACTACTTATCCCTTTGACAGCAGATCAGTCATTTTTAATCCTTTGCACTGTGTGACCTGTTTTCTCTGCTTGCCTTGCATGCAGCGAGACATCATGATCATCAGCGATGTGCTTCCGGTCATGATAGATGACGCCCTCCTCTCCTCTCACCCGATCATTGTGAATGTGTCGACCCCAGCAGAGATTACCTCTGTTTTTGATTCTATCTCCTATAGCAAGGTAAACTGCAAACATTACTGGTTTTAATGTCAGATTTAGAATACATCACTTCCAATGGAAACATATCATAACAATCACAAGCACAAAAAAAGACATTTATGTTGTATCTAACATGAAATCATCCAACATTTTAGGGAGCGTCTATTCTCAGGATGCTGGAGGACTGGATGGGTAAAGACATGTTCAGAGAGGGCTGTCGAGTGAGTCATTCAGCCTCATGACAGACATTAACATATGGATTTAGCTATTTTGATTAATACTAGTTCAAGTTTGAAATGTTCCAACAGCTCACTGATCAATGCCTGTTTTGTTTTGTTTTTTTCATCAGAAATATTTGAAAGACTACTACTTCAAGAACGCCAAAACAGCCAACTTCTGGGCATCTCTTGCCAATGTATGTTTTAGATTTACCTAAAGTTTTATCCTCAGTTTTGTATAAGGGCAGATTAGTACCCAGTTATCAAAGGACAAGAATGATTATTTCTTCTTCTCATTAATTTTTGCATATCTCTAAAGGTGGAAAGATGTGTTTCATGTCTGTGAGTTAATCTTTATTTCATAGGTAATGCAACTCTGTTTAGCTGATTATACTGCACAGTTTCATTTTATTTCATTTACATCTTTTATTCTATTTGACCTTACTTTTTTGACCTAAAACATCCTAGTTTTATTTTTTGTTCTCTATCTCAGAGATTGATGCAATATTGTAATACGGAGATATACTTTAAACTTTAAACATCAGTAACACTACTCACTTGGCTCTGTCCAGTGTTGAATGAAAACAACCAAAGCTCTTTGATTAACAGATTGTAAATTATTGGCTCAATCTCTACATGAACAGAGATATGAAAATCAAAATGTGTAGACTTACTAGGAGTTTTATACACACACACTTTTATACACACTGTATATAGTGTATTTATTGCAGTGTATTTATTGCAGTGTCTCCATGATTTAGATATAAACAGTAGACAAAGGTCTTTGCTTTTTAGTAGCACAATGATGTCAAACCTGACAAGATTTATCTTACTGTTATTAATTGTCTCATAAATCTGAGCGTTATTGATTGTCCCATTAAGGCCAAGAAACAAGTCCAGCACATAATCCCTCCTCAAAACACAAATCACCCTGAGTGAAACGAAACATAATCCAAATGTGGTAGTTATTAAACTTTAGAAGTCCGTGAAGGTTCTCAGTCATCCAGGTCATCTTGATCTCGGAGTGTTTAGTAGGAAGCAACTGGACTTCTTATCTTGTTTGAAGACGTTTTGAAGACGAGGCGAAACGTCTTCAGACAAGATAAGAAGTCCAGTTGCTTCCTACTAAACACTCCGAGATAAACTTTAGAAGCACTGTTTGTTAAACTTTTTAAAAACTTTGTACATCACCTTTTACGCTAAGCATACCCAGCTACAGAAAGATGTAAGACTAGTCAATCTGAGCAATTCACCTAAGAAAACAAATAAGCAAATTTAAACAGTAATGAAAAAATCCCTGCTTTGAGCTTTGTCCGTTTCTCTGAAAAGTTTCTCTCCCTGTGCTCAGGTGAGTGGGTTACCGGTTGCAGAGGTGATGGACACATGGACCAAACAGATGGGTTATCCTGTGCTGAACCTGTCTGTCTCGGAGACAAATACCAAGTTGACCCAAAAACGCTTCCTCCTTGACCCTAAAGCTGATGCTAATGAGCCTCCTTCACCTTTTGGGTTAGTGATAAACAAAGTAGATGGGCATGTGCTTGCTTGTGTGTTTTGCATGTCAGTGAATTAAAAACTATTAATGGGATTCTAACACAGGTACAAGTGGACAGTGCCAGTCAAATGGTACTCTGTCAAAAGTGACAAGAACATGTTGGCAATGTTTAACAAGACCAGCACAGGTAATATTCTCAGGCCACAGATTGTTTAGTAATCTTGAAACCAATCATCACCAATTGAAAACAATCGTGAACATCAACATTAAAAACATATTTTCTTTTTTTAATGATTAATGTTTGTTTACTGATAACAAATTAATTTTTAGGAATGTTTAGTTTTATCGTAATAAATTCATGGACGTTTACGGCCTTAGCATTTGTATGTCCACAACGATAAAGCTCACTTTTTCTAATTTTCAGAGCTTGTGATCAGTAACTACACACCCTCCGTGGACGGACTTCTGAAGGTTAACAATGACCACTTTGGATTCTACAGAGTCAATCATGAAAGCTCCATATGGGACAACATCAGCCGGCAGCTTCAGAGTAACCATTCGGTAGAGCTGTCGTCATTCATCAGCATTCACACTTAAAGTTACACACAAGCTAGCATAGATAGTATATTTTAGTATTTCTCATTCACATAAATCATTGGTGATATGACAGAAAATGGAAAAACATGTATAGATTAATCCTATCAAGCTAAGGTCTCTTCTAGTAAAAAATGGAACTTTATTTTGTTCTGTGCTTTGGTCTATATGTGTATCTTGCTTCAGCAACAGTGAGGTTTTCAAAGACCTTATTATTCTTGCATGATAATTTTCCTTTTGACTTTTTTAAACAGGAGTTTGATGCAGCTGATCGAACAAGCTACATTGATGATGTTTTTGCTCTTGCGAGGTAGAATTTCACCCCAAAACACACTGTATGAGTGCAATGACACAGACTTCTTAAGGAATTATATACTGCTTTATCTCCCTGTTCAGGGCAGACATTATAGACTACAGTAAAGCCTTCAACATCACCATGTATCTGACCAACGAGACTGAATACATAGTCTGGATCCGTGTGTCTTCCTCGATTGCCTATGTTGGGGACATGCTTTCAGGCAATGCTGTACTCTACCCTAAGTTTCAGGTATGCTGCTAACGAACACACAGAGGTGTGCTAAATGCACCCGGGTCGCATGATCAACGTATTTGATTGTATTCTTTTAGCGACAATTCTTTTTTCTTTTTTTCTTTTTTTCCACTGAGACAATGGTACAAAATTACAAACATATCAGCAAGCCAAAAGGCAATGTTACAGGAGTTAAATATACACCACAGCTTGAACTGGTCTTCATCCCTTAAGGGGAGAGTAAATGGCAGGGAAATAAAAAGGTGACTTATCCGTAACCTGACAGCATTTATCTGTCCTGGGACAGATAATCCTAGGACTTATCTGTCCTAGGACAGATAAAGATACAGAATAATTATACATATTATAAAAAGGAATCAAATGTAGTGTCTCACTAAGTCCATTTGGTTTACGTTTGTTTACTTAATGGATCCAAAATGCTTCTCTTTTGAAGAACAAGAAAAATATATCAGCACAGTGGATACAAATATATTTTCATCACAGGTCACTGACACATTGTAATAATGTGTGTGCTGTATGAATGTCTCACTGGATTTTCCTGTATTTTACATTTTTATAAGGAAAGTATATTACTGTAGATACAACAAAATAATATAGTTGGACATTCACTTACATTTAAACATGTTTATTTAATATTGATATTCAAAAGACTCAGAAAGTGCACAAACTGGTTTATTTATACCATGTAAACAGTCACAGTTCCTTTTTGACTTGACTTGACAGGGGATTTTATAGTCATTGTTTATTGTTTATCTTTTATCCCTTTATTTTTTTTTATCTTTATTATTTTTATTTATTGTTTATTGGGTACACTTTATTCTTCTCTGTACTGCCCTGCTGTTGCAACAGTGCAAATTTCCCTGTTGTGGGACAATAAAAGCTTTATCTTATCTTTTTCTGCACAATATCATGTCCACAATTATATTGTTCCTCTAACCTCTACTTTCATTTTCTAATTTATTGTTATTCTTTTTTCTTTATGCACTATTAGGTGCAATATTCAGCTGTTGTTTAGCATTTATGTCAGCATTTATTTGTAACGTTAACTTCACTTATTATGGTTAAGAGCACACATTTTGGCTCTCACAGTTTTTTTTTATTTAATTAGTGGAACATGGTTGTAGTTCCTTCATGTTTAGAAGCATGTTTTTGTTTTCTCCAGACACTATTCCGTGGCCATGTTAACATGATCTCAACACAGCTTGGATGGGAGGATACAGGGACACAGACAGAGAGGTATCTGTTAAGATCTTTATCAACAGTTAAATTGACACCAGGGACAATACTGATTTTGTTAAGCTAAATTTTTGCTCTTTGTTGGTTATCAACATGTAACCTTTCGATGTGTTTGGCAGATTACTGAGAGAGACTGTGCTCAGCATTGCCTGTCAGATGGGAGATGAGGGCGCTCTGAAGGAAGCCTCTCGGATTTTTGATGAGTGGATTTCTGGAAATCTAAGGTATCGCCAATCCATAGGACTGATGGGGATCTATTTCCCAACGTATTCTGAATCAACAAACCTATAGTTTAATCATTTTATATAAAACCATAAGAGAAGACATCAAGAGTGCAAACTGTGTTCAGAAGACATTCCTTGTGATCCAGCTCTGACATACATACAACAGTGATCTTTCAATGAAAAGAAAAGAAGTCAACACTACCGATAAAAATATTGTTTTAGAAAGGCACGTTTTCTTACCTGCTAACCTGACATTAAAGGTTCTCGACCTTCTCATCTGCAGCAGTATAGCTGTGAACCTGAGGCTGCTCGTCTATCAATATGGTATGAAGAAATCCAGGAACGAAGAACAGTGGAACGTAATGTTCCAGAGGTATAAAAACACTACATTGGCTCAAGAGAAGGACAAGCTGCTGTATGGACTGGCATCTGTGGAGAATGTGCAACTCCTCTACAAGTAATTAAAACAATATATAATTTAAGAATTCTTGGATGACTTCAAAGTTTTGTTACATTACTTATACTTCTAGACCTGAACACTTATCTGCGTAAATCTTGCCATCTTTGATCAAAGACATATCCACACTTATTGTATTTTGTGTTATGTTTTGTCTGTGTATGAACTAACACCCATCATTTACTTTTTAATGTGAAGCATCCCACACACTTGTTTTGAGGGTTTAGCTCCTTAAAAAGCTGCAATTAAAGCTAGTCAAGAACCTCTGCACTCCTTAAACACATGACTATGCTAACAAAAACAGGCTCTACACAAGGCAATGGTGAGTCAGTGTAGTTAAGAAAAAAATGTGGCTAACCCTTGCTGTGGTTACTTTGAATGTTGTAATGTAGTGTGCTATAGTGGAAACAAAATAAAGCATCCATATTCATAGAAATTACAGTGATTTCAGTGAAGCATCAAGCATAATCATAAGTCCTATGGGTAAAAAAAAAAAAATAACTTAAATACAAAATTAATGCAAAATAATTAAATGCAAAAGTCTGAACACCTGGTGGATAGGAAGAGAACAGCAGGCCAGTGGGCACTGTGCTCAAAGTAGAGACAGAAATATATGTACAGTCAAAAATCTGCATAATGTTTGATTATGTGGTAATGATTTGGTCATGATCCATTGTCAACTATGCATTTAATATTCTTATTACTGTGCTTATTTTTCACATTCTTTCACAATGACTGTACATAAATAAGCAGAGCAAGGGAGATCCCCTAAATTTTTCCCAAATGGTTTTTGGATGAAATGTCAGACTGACAGCTGAGCCCTGCTCATGATTGACTGGATAAATGGGATGTATGGGAACTCCTCTGGCTTCACTGCTTGATGACCACTGCAAAGACTACAAAGATTCCAAATGATCCCCAGAACAAGATACCAGCTCTCAATATTTTGTCCTCATTTTTCTTACAGTTGGAAAAAGTGGTAACACCCAAAAACTGCATGTAGCTTGGATTTAAAATGTAAGCAAGTCGTGGTATTGCATAGCCATATTAAGCCACAAAACATACCATAGTATAATCTCTATATTTTAAATGTTTAAGTGACTAGAATTTACATAAAAAATCTATTCTCATCTTAAAATCTTTCTGATCCATCCAACAGGCTGCTGGAGGCTACTAAAAATGAAAGTATCATAAGGAGCCAGGATCTGTTCACTGTGGTGCGATATGTATCCTACAATCCACTGGGACAGAGCATGGCCTGGGACTGGACCACACTCAACTGGGACTACCTGGTCAGCAGGTCAGAGCAACAGCTTTATTATGTGACAAACAGCATGAGACATTAATCAAACACTCAAGAGTATCCCAAAATAAAGTGAATTTTGAATTCAAACTTTTAAAGTCCATATTAAATGGAACGAAGAGTATTTTGATATTATACATATTACTGTGTTTCCTGTACAAACACTGAGATGGGGACAGGGAGAGATGGGGACAGACTGAAAGTAATCAATAACCTTTGTACTGACTATGCATGAAATTGCCATCACACACCTAAATGTCTTTCTGTCACCATCCAACTGGGAGCTCCCAACGAATACAAGTTTTGCCAACTATCCAATATTAACCAGGATGTCCTATATATCGGGCTACATAGCTTTGTCCCTTATACTGTAGAGTTCTTAATGGGCCTGCAAATTAAAGCTGCATCCGGCCCGAACCTTGAGCTGAAGCCAAACTTCGAGCCCAAGCTGTCTGAGCTCATCAATACTGAGCCCAAGCATGACCGAATCTGGAAAATAAAGTGGTTGGAGTTGACTAGAAAATGCTGCGCAATTTATATGTTTGTTTTAATGTTTCCACACAAAGCAATCAATGCAACTTCACCTTCAACTCTATCACTTTATTTAAAACAGTAACTATCGTAACCTTCTACCATGAACAATTAAATGTTGAAAAATAAATGAATAAGCTTAAGAGAAATTAAACAAAAGACTCAATCTGTTTTCTTTACAAATATTAAACATAGTCTGCTTTGTATTTTCTTCCTTAATAGTAAAAATGTTCCCTTTAATTTATTGTTAATTAAATAATAAATAAATAATTTGCTTGAATAAAACTCGAAAGTAATCAAATCACAGACTAATTCTTGTCCTAAATCACATCACACACGGCATCACAGGCCTCACGTCATTAAAGGCTTACAATGTTCTTTGGAGTCCATGGTGTCAGATTTTCTCCCACTCTTGATTGTACGACCCACCACACTTAAGTCCCTTAAGTCTTAACAAATGAATATAACTCCAGAATTAGCCAGAATCAGCACCATAAGCAGTATCAAGTGATCACTCACCAAACCTGGCCCAATCAATTAGTATTAAATTCTTGTTCAAACCCGGCCCAACTACTTGGGTCTTGCCGTGTCGGGCTGGAATTGAGAAGTCTACCTTACCGGTTATCTGTTATTGTCTACTGCTAAACTCTAATAACTTGATGGCACTGGATTGTACAGATCCCAGACATTGAAAACATGAGACATGATATAAAAAAGACATGATTTAGGCCAGACAGCAGTGACACTAAAAAAACTTAATGTATTTCACACCATTTAGAATTTTCATGTGGAAGCAAGGAGCACTGGTCAAAAAAATTCTGTCCCTTATTTGATTGTGAGAATGTTGGCAACCTTAGTGATAAAGGCCAATTATGTGTTGGAAGGATTTCCCACACATGACCTGAGTGGGAGCAAACACAGCATTTGACAACAGTCAGTGCCCAACAGAGCCTATTTAGAGGACATGATATGCAATACCAAGGCGGTTTTCTTGAAGGCTTTCAGTTTTTGGCTCAGTCAAATCAAATCAAATCATACCAAATTTTATTGTGTAGCCCAAATTCACAAATTACAAATTGTCTCAATGGGCTCTCAGAAACTGTACAGACAGGACACCCTCTGCATTTAGACCATCGAACTGGGTAAGGAAAAACTTAAAAAAAAAAAAAAAACTTAAACAGGGAAAAATAAGAAACCTCAGAAAGAACCACAGAGGAGGGATCCCTCTTCCAAGGACGTGCAATAGATATCACTTGTCCACAACAACAACAACACAACAACATTAACAAGAATGAAGGAGTTCATGAGTCTATAAATCCAGATGTATGGGAAATCTCTTGACCCAAAATCAAGTGTAGTGTGTTGGTTAAGGAGTCACAGTGGTCCATGTATCCAGATTTGTATGTTGCTTATGAAATCTATAAGTCCAAGTGTTTGTGGAATCTATAAATCCACAAGTATGTGAAGTCTAGTGATCCAGATGCAGGTTTAGTCTGTTAGTCCAAAAGTCATTGTGATCCATGGATACACGTTTGTGCAAGTGCAATCCAGCCTAGGATCCAAGTCACAAGATCTACTGTCCTAATGTGGGCAGTAGGAATCAGGCAGGAACAAATCAGCAGCTCCCATGCATTCTGGATTAGCTGAAGAGACTTTAAGATCAGTAGAGAAATATAGTAATACACCATGGAGGTAACAAATATGTGAGCTAGTTTTCCTGCATCTTGTTGAGACAGGATGTGCCGTTTTAAGCAATGTTATATTACTTCAGTTTTGTCAGAAATTAACAATAAAAAGTTATCCATTTTTTTTTATGTCATTAAGACATGCCTGGAGTTTAGCTAATTGAGAGGTTTCATCTGGCTTCATTGATAAGTATAATTGTGTGTCATCTGCATAGCAATGAAAATTTATAGATCGCTTTCTAATAATATTACCTAAAGAAAGCAAGTATAGGGTGAATAGTATTGGTCCAAGTACAGAACCTTGTGGGACCCTGTGACTAATTTTTATCATATCTAGATGATTCACCATTAACATGAACAAACTGGTATCTATCAGATAAGTAGGACTTAAATCAAATCATTCATTCATTCATTCATTCATTTTCTACCGCTTATCCCGTTAGTTAAATCAAATTTTATTTGTATAGCCCGAAATCACAATTTACACATTATCTCACTGGGCTTTGACAAACTGTACAGATGTGACATCCTCTGCCCTTACACCCTTGAACCGGGTGAGGAAAAACTTAAAAAACCCTAAACAGGGAAAATAAGAAACCTCAGGAAGAGCCACAGAGGAGGGATCCTTCTTCCTAGGACGGACAGACGTGCAATAAATGTCACTTGTACAGAACACAAAAACATGATAACAACAGTTCATTTAGAATGCATAAAACATCCATGAGTCCCAGAGTCTGTGGATTCTATGAGTCCGGATGTATGGAAAGTCTAGTGATCCAGACGCAGGTGGACTCTGTTGGTCCAGGAGTTATTGTACTCCATGTAGGAAGATCTGGGTGTTGCTGAGTCCAAGAGTATGTAGAATCTGTAAATCCAGGGATATGTGAAGTGTAGTGGTCCAGAAGCAGGTGTAGTCTATTGATCCAGAAGCCATTGTGATCTGTGGGTCCCGATTTGCACTTGGAAATCCAGCCTAGGATCCAAGTCACAGGATCCAAGTCACAGGATCTCCTTTCCTAATGTGGCCAGGGGGCATCAGGCAGGACCACAGCAGCACCTCCCACCGCGACCTAGAAAAACCTGCAGGATGGTAAAGCACAACGACTCCGGGGAAGAAGTAAAGTTAGTGTAAGGATATGGACATTTACAGGAGCAGAGAAGGAGTCGGAGTCAGAGGGGGGAGAGAAGAAAGCTCAGTGAATCATGGAGTGTTCCCCCAGCAACCTAAGCCTATAGCAGCATAACTAAGGGCTAGATAGGCCAGCCTTAACTATAAGCTTTATCAAAAAGGAAGGTTTTAAGCCTACTCTTAAAATCAGAGAGTGTGTCTGCCTCCCGTACCAAGACTGGAAGATAGTTCCACAGGAGAGGAGCTTGATAGCTGAAAGCTCTGCCTCCCATTCTACTTTTGGAAATTCTTGGGATCACCAATAACCCTGCATCCTGGGAGCGTAAGGTTCTGGATGGGCGATAGGGTACTATGAGCTGTTCAAGATAAGATGGTGACTGACCATGAATAGCTTTGTAGGTGAGAACAAGGATTTTAAATTCTATTCTGAATTTAACTGGGAGCCAGTGCAGAGAAGCCAGTATGGGGGAAATATGGTCTCTGATATTAGTTCTAGTCAGTACACGCGCTGCTGCATTTTGGATTAACTGAAGAGTTTTTAAAATTTTGTTAGGGCAACCTGAAAATAAAGAATTACAGTAGTCCAGCCTGGAAGTAACAAACGCATGAACTAGTTTTTCTGCATCTTGTTGAGACAGGATGTGCCGGATTTTAGCAATGTTACGGAGGTGAAAGAAGGCGGTCCTTGAAATCTGTTTAACATGTGATTTAAAAGACAGCTCCTGGTCAAAGATAACACCCAGGTTTCTGACAGTGGTGCTGGAGGCCAAGGCAATGCCATCCAGATTAACTATGTTGCTGGATAATGAGTCTCTAATGTGTTTGGGGCCCAGCACAATGACTTCAGTTTTGTCAGAGTTTAACATTAAAAAGTTATGAAACATCCAGTTTTTAATGTCCTTAAGACATGACTGTAGATTAGCTAACTGATGGGTTTCATCTGGCTTCATTGATAAGTATAGTTGTGTGTCATCTGCATAACAGTGAAAATGTATGGAGTGCTTTCTAATAATTTTACCTACAGGAAGCATATATAGAGTAAATAGTAATGGTCCAAGCACAGAACCTTGTGGGACTCCATGACTAACCTTGTCATATCTTGATGATTCATCATTAACATGAACAAAATTATATCTATCAGATAGGTAGGACTTAAACCATCTTAGAGCAGATCCTTTAATGCCAATTTGGTGTTCCATCCTCTGTAGTAAGATGTGATGATCGATAGTGTCAAAAGCTGCACTAAGATCTAATAAGACTAGTATAGAGATAAGTCCTGCATCAGATGCAGTGAGGAGGTCATTTGTAACTTTTACCAATGCCGTTTCTGTGCTGTGATGCTTTCTAAAACCTGACTGAAACTCTTCAAATAGACTATTATACTGAAGAAAGCCACATAGTTGTTTCGCTACTGCTTTCTCTAGAATCTTTGAAAGAAAGGGGAGGTTGGATATTGGTCTATAGTTGGCTAAAACTTCTGGGTCTAGGGTAGGTTTTTTTAGGAGCGGTTTAATTACAGCTACTTTAAATGACTGGGGCACATAACCTGTTACAAGGGATAGATTGATAATGTTTAGTAGTGGATTTCTAATTAGGGGTAAAACCTCTTTGAGCAACCTAGTAGGTATGGGGTCTAGTATACAGGTTGATGATTTAGATGAAGATAATGTTGTCGTTAGTTCCTTAAGGTCAATTGGATGGAAGCTTTCCAAACACACATCAGGACTAATAACAGCCTCTATAATTCCTGTTGCTGAACTGGAATCTGTGGAGTGTAGGATATTTTCTCTGATAAGTCTAATTTTATTATTGAAGAAGTTCATAAAATCATTACAGGTGAGGGCTCTAGGAATGCATGGTTCAATAGAATGATGGCTCTCAGTCAGCCTGGCTACAGTGCTGAAAAGGATCCTGGGCTTATTCTTGTTTTCTTCTATCAACGCTGAATAGTAGTCTTTTCTTGCTCGGCGAAGGGCCTTCCTGTATACTTTAAGGCTATCCTGCCAGGCCATGTGTGGCTCTTCCAGTTTAGTGGAACGCCATTTCTTTTCAAGTTTATGAGTTTTCTGTTTTAACTTGCGAGTGTTAAGATTATACCACGGAGCTAGTCTCTTTACTGGTTTTGTTTTCTTTTTAACTGGGGCAATGGAATCGAGTGAAGCACGTAGAGAGCCGGCAGTGAAATCGGCAAGGTGATCAAGCTGGGAGGGGCTAAATTTAAGATATGACTCCTCTGTTATTTTGGGATATGGCACTGAAATTAATGCAGAGGGAATAATTTCTTTAAAATTTTCAACAGTGTCCTCAGATATGCATCTGCTATAATAACTAGTGACTCTTGGTTTATAGTTGATGAGCAGAAATTCAAATGTTAGAAGATAATGATCTGATAAAAGCAGATTTTGAGAGACATTTAAATGCTCAATTTCAATGCCATATGTCAGAACAAGATCAAGGGTGTGATTAAAAGTGTGTGTTGATTCTTGTACACACTGACAGAAGCTGAATGAATCTAATAGTGAGAGAAATGCCGTACCAAGGCTGTCGTTTTCAATGTCTACATGGATATTAAAGTCACCTACAATAATGACTTTATCTGTTTTGAGGACCAAAGCTGAGAGAAACTCTGAAAATTCAGATAAAAATTCAGTGTAGGGTCCAGGTGCTCGATACACTATAACAAATTCCGGGTACCCAACTCTCCTCTCCCCTCCGGGGTTAGGAGGGGGGTTCAATGTCTCCTGACTTAAATCATCTTAAAGATGATCCTTTAATTCCAAGTTGGTTTTCTAGCCTCTGTAGTAGGATGTGATGATCAAAAGTTTCGAAAGCTGCCCTAAGATCTAATAAGACTAGTATAGAGATAAGTCCCTCATCAGATGCAGTGAGGAGGTCATTTGTAACTTTTACCAGTGCTGTTTGTGTGATGTGTGCCTTTCTAAAACGTGACTGGAAGTCCTCAAATAGACTATTATCCTGAAGAATACCACATAGCTGTTTAGCTTTGCTTTGAAAGAAAGAGGAGGTTGGATATTGGTCTATGATTAGCCAGAACTTCTCGATCTAGGGTAGTTTTTTTTTTACGAGCGGGTTTAATTACAGATACTTTAAAAGACTGCTACAAGACATATATTGATTATATTCAGTAGCAGAATGTAAAATAAGGGTAAAACATCTTTGAGCAGTGTAGTAGGTACGGGGTCTAGTATACAGGTTGGCGATGAAGATAATGTTGTAATTAGCTCATGAAGGTCAAACTCTCCAAACACATATCAGGACTAATAACGGCCTTTATAGTTCCAATTGTTGATCTGGAATCTGTGAGGTGTAGGATATTTTCTCTGATGAATATAATTTTATTATTAAAAAAGTTTATAAAACCATTATTGGTGAGGGCTCTAGGAATGCATGGTTCAATAGAATGATGGCTCTCAGTTGGCCTGGCTACATTGCTGAAAAGAATCCTTTGCTTATGTTTATTATCTTCTATTAACACTGAATAGTAGTCTTTCATTGCATGGTGAAGGGCCTTCCTGTATACTTTAAAGCTATCCTGCCAGGCCAAGAATGACTCTTCCAGTTTAGTGGAACGCCATTTCCTTTCAAGTTTGTGAGTTTCCTGTTTTAACTTGGAGTATTAAAATTATGCCATGGAGTTAGTCTCCTGAGCTTTTTTGTTTTCTTTTTAACTGGGGCAATAGAATTGAGTGAAGCACGTAGAGAGCCAAGAGTGCAATCAGCGAGTTGATTCAGCTGGGAAGGGCTAAAATGTACATATGACTCCTCTGTTATTTTTGGATATGGCAGTGAATTTATTGCAGGGAGAATGATTTCTTTTAATTTTTCAACAGTCTCCTCAGATATGCATCTGCTATAATAACTAATGTCTCTTGGTGTATACTTAATGAGCAGAAATTCTAAGGTTATCATATAATTATGTGATAGAAAAAAGATTTTGCGCAGACTTTTAAGTGATCAATTTCAATGCCACATATGAGAACAAAATCAAGCGTGTGATTAAAAGTGTGAGTTGATTCTTGTACACACTTACAGAAGCCAAATAAAACTAACAGTGACAGAAATGCAGTACCAAGGCTGTTGATTTCAACATTTACATGGATATTAAAATCCCCCTAAGCAATAACTTTATCTGTTTTAAGCACAAAGGCTGACATAAACGTTCAAAATTCAGATGAAAATTCAGTGTAGGGTTGAGGTGCCGGATACACTATAACAAACATAGGGTTGCAGAGTTTTCATGGTTGCTAAGAATGAAATTTTCAAATGAGCTAAAATTTAGTTATCGTTTAGGATTTATTAAGAGGGCAGAATTGAAAATGACTGCGTCTCCACCTCCTCTACCAGTGTCTCTGGGAATGTGTGTGTTAATGTGACTGGGAGGAGTGGATTCATTAACACTAATCGTAATCATCGTGACACAGCCAGTGATGCAGAAAATATCAATATTGTTATCTGATTTAAGCTCATTTATTAATACACCTTTAGATTATATGGATCTGATATTCAAGATTCCACATTTTCTGTCTTTATTTTTTAAACTGTCTCATTAGTGGTGTTGATTTTTGTTAAGTTCCTGTGTGAACCTTTTTTATTTAATTTGCTGAATTTATGTGGACATGGGACAGACACAGTCTCTATGGCGTTGTAGTTGGATGACTCTACTGGAAGCAAAGAGAAGCATGTAAGACTGCAACTCTGCTTCCTGGCCCCAACTCTAATTGTTAATTTGGCTGACTAATAAATCTGACCATATTTCTTGAAATGAGAGCAGCTCTTTCCAAATTAAGATGGATTCTGTCTCTCCTAATTAGAGCAGTTGAATGACAACATGTGGCTAAACATCCATTACTGGTCAGATTAGGCAGGGGACCAGAGAAAACTATGGAGTTGGACAGTGTTTTGGCAAAAGCACACACCGACTCAACATTAATTTTCTTGACTTCTGACTGGCGTAGTTGAACATCATTATCGCCAACATGAATTATCAGCGAACCACACTGCTAATTGTGCTAGTATGAACTGCAAGTTTTCCAGAGGACATCGGAAAAAGATGAAAACATTTTGTCGAAAAATATGATCTGGTATGAACAAGACCAACAGGTCTTGGCCCCACCAATTCATTTTATTTAATGATGTACGAGCATATATAGCAAAACTTATGATTTTATTTCACCAGCAGCAATGTGTGGAGTTTGCATTTTCTCCCTGTGTCTGCGTGGGTTCTCTCCAGGTACTCAACCTGTACCTGCAAACTAGGGGTTAGGTTAATTGGTCACTCTAAATTGCCCATAGGTGTGAATGTAAGTGTAGATGGTTGTTTGTCTCTATATGTCAGCCCTGCGATGAACTGACGACTTGTCCAGGGTGTACTCTGTCTGTCATGCTCCATGATGTTTTACACAACAAAGAAGGCTTTACTTCTAACTCCAAGCTAATTTATTTCTTCCTGGGAAGTCAGGCTCTTCTTATCAGCAGCAACTCACAGCTTGTCCTTAATGTTACCTGATTTTTCATATCAAAGTGTCTTGTAGTAACAGATACTTTTTCAGTCAAATCCATGGATTCATCTAAGTGCAAAGCTGCTATAGTTTAGTCACTTGCACTGACAAATATTGGTCTGTGAATGAGGGTTTATTTCAAGATATTAAGGAGGTGAAGTCACACTTAGATGAGATAAACATTACAGGGGAAGTAGTTCTTTCCAAAATTAAAGACATGCTACCAATTCAATGACAACCAAGATAAAGACGGATGTTTATTTATTTTATTTCTTTTAAACAATTAATTCAATGTCAGAAATATTTTTACATATAGCCTCTGAAAAGAACTGTGTTTTGTTTTGTCAACAGATACACCATCAATGACAGGAACCTTGGTCTCCTCCTGAACCGTATCACAACCACTTACAACACAGAGCTCCAACTTTGGAAGGTTAGCATTGCATTTACCTTTGCAGAACTTCCTTTTACTTTGGGTGTCAAAAGCTATTTTCTTTCCAGCTTATCAGTTTGAACAACCAATTTTTTTTCCCTATTTTTCTCTTTGATTTGCCTTGAAATCTTTTTTAATTGACTAATGAATGTTCCAGTATGCCTGGAAGGTGACTGTAGTCATCTGTTATTGCGTTTTTAGCAATAGATAACACTATAACTCAATAAAATAAAATAACACTGAAACGTTTTCACTGCAGAGAAAATGAAATACGAAACTCTTCACTCTAGGATTTTTTAATTAAAGCCCCACAAGGTTTAGGATGGGGCATTATTGAGTCAGGTAATATAAGAATGGGTTAAAAAGTTATATTTCATCATATTGTTTGAGATTGACAGTTTCTGATCAGGCTTCTCTATGTTGGTTTTGTAGATGGAGCATTTCTTCAGTCAGACACCAGATGCTGGTGCTGGGGAGATGCCCCGAAAGCAGGCGCTGGAGAGAGTGAAGAACAACATTGAATGGATCCGGAGGAATGAGAAGGAGATTGAAGTGTGGCTGGAGAACGGTGCTTAAAAAAACAGTGCAGGAAAACACCTGAATTGTACTTGTACAGAACACGAGTTTTCCATGGAGCACAGGGTGTGCTGCACTGTGAGTTTGTGTTCTTAACGAAGGGACAAAGAAAACGGCTGCTGTATTGAATTTACACTGGAAAAATCAAAATTAAATGAATACCCATATTTTTTCTTACAGGCACTTCACAGTCGAAAAATCAGAACATAATCTGATCACCTAAATGAAAGTCTTATTTTTCAAAGCTTATCACTTTAGCAGCTTGCTGTTTGTGTTTATAAAATCAGTAATGTTGAAATGACCTACTGCTGTCCAATATCAAGGAAGAACACACTAGTAATAATGAACATAATATAATAATGAACGAGTAGAATGTAAATGAACTCTGATACTTATTTATGTCTTCTTTATTTGGATCCGCATTAACTGTGGTAGGCTATATACTGTCAATTATGTAATGTTTGTGTATTTGTGTGTGCATCAGCTCAGGGCAAATACTATACGGAACTAAATCAAATACACTTCTCTGTTCTTGGAATCCTCCTTAATCATCACAGAGTCATGATTATAGGACCCAACTGCAGTATATTAATGATGCGTTCTTGTCTACAAGTGTATCTTTATCCGTATCTGTAAGCAATAATGGAAGTGTTGATGTGTTATTTTGTTGGAGATAAAGTGCTGAATTAATCTTTTTTTTTTTTTTTTACTAAAAATCCACTCGGTGACCCATTGCCTTTACTTTTTTATTCATTTTTATTCATAACCCCATTCTCAGCAAGTCGGTCAGTCAGAGGTGGAGAGATGAAGAAATGTACTTAAGTATTGTAATTTGGCATTACTTTGTCAATAAATCATATAAGGAAAGTAAATATTTACAAGTGCTTACTTTGGTTAAGCACTTTTTACATAAGTATATTTGAATTTGTACTTGAGCAATAAAGAAATACGGCTTTAGGTTTATTTCATTAAATTATTCAGTCCAAAGTCAGATGCATAAAGGCAAAGAATTAGAATCAATCTCTTTTCAATATCAGCATGGAACACTTGAGACCAGACCAAACAAGAATTGATGGGTTTTATTGTTCTTGCACAGAATGTGATTCTCTAAGCATTTGAAGAAAGTAGTCCACACACAGAAAGAATTTCATTGCTTGTCATTTATAAAGCAAGTGAAATTTACACAGTAAAAACCACAGTGCATTATTCAATATAGCTACAACAGGAAGACATCTGTTGTCCTCAAAATCTTCCATACATAATTCTAATGTCGAGGTGTAGGATACTGATGCCATTTCACCTCACTGGGTCAGAGGTTGTTGGGAAGTTGTCATGGGAACCTGGGTATTGATGGTAATTTGCTGCCTGGTTTGACATCGGAGCATCCCTATGATGGCTCGTCGGAACCTGTGGAACAGTCATTTGTAAGTTCATTTATTGTTTTAATGCCCTGTATTTGCTATTAATGGTGACTCGATGGTACATTGAGGCACACTAAATAATTGAAATAATACATCTGTACTCCTTATCCACAATAATTATCATTCACAAGCCAATTTAAAAAATTATGTGTACACAACTGCTATCCGAGAAAAGTGGAGCGAAAGCACTCACTTTTTGTTTGCAATGACATAAATGCAGGGGTTGTAAAAGGTGGAGGACTTGGCGAAGAGTGGAGCAATGATGGCCATGGGAGCAGGAATAGTCTTGGGATCCCCAAATGAAGCCCAGAGACACACCATGGAGTATGGAGACCAAGCCACTAGGAACATGATGATCATCACTATGGACATCTGTCAGTCACAACAAACATTAACATCAATTTTGGACAACATATCAGATATATAGAAATTTCAATTATGGAGATAGTCATTAAGGTGAACAAAATGATTTCTATAAGTCTACTGTCACCCAGTCATCAGAACATGGACTATGCATCACATGACCAATTACTTTTGCTGCTTTTTCACTGCATGGTACCTGCTCCACTCTGCTCAACTCTTTAGCTTTTGGTTTTGGACAGTTCCTTTTCCACTGCAAATAGTGCCTCCGCAACATAGCTGTATTATAGTGACATTGTGGCAAACTGCTGTGAAGTCACTGTCATGAAACACAGGTGGAGTATATGAGGGGTTGTTTTTTTTATTTCTTAGTATATTGTTTTCTTTGAGAAGAGGTTGAGGGTGGTGAGACAACATACTGCTGAAGCAAACAGGAGCATGTGAGAACAATTACATCAGTGTTCAGATGACGGTACTTAAACTCGAAAACAATGCAAGAGGGTATGCTAATGTTAGTAAATATTGTTCAGTATTATAAACCATTCAATGAATTACATATTTAAAATTGTACGGTGTGTTGTGTATTTCAGATCAAGCATTTGCTAAGCATTGACAATTCTCTCTGACCAATCAGTTGTCTGCCATAGTTTACATCACCTTTTAAGTATTACCTCAGCTCTCTTGGAACCTTATTCTAAGTGGTGTCAAAAATCACTGAAAATCACACTAGATACCAAATATTCCCAGTGAAAAACAAATAAGGGCAATATATTCAAGTTGAGTAGATACCGTGCAGTGGAAATCCATCTGTCCATCCATCAATGACTTATTTATCACTATTTATCATATGCAGGTTTACAGGGGGCTGTAGTCTACTCCAACGTCATGTAGACAAATGTGGGGTATGGACCCCATCACAGGTCAAACTTTCATCACAAGGCAGAAAGAGAGATAAAAAAACCATGCTCACTCATAGACATCTGTGGGCAACTTAGAGTAAGGAATTGATCCAAGTTATACATAGATGGCCTCTGATCAATCAATACCAGAACCACTGCACCAATATGCTGCTGTAGGTACCAGATGTACCCAACCTACCAGATCGGCATGGGGAACCAGCTCATAGATAATGTTATACCTTTTGATTAGCTGCACATCGGAGAATGTACGGGTGTAGTCGTGTGTTCACATAGCAGACTAAATAACATTTTTCATTAAATTTGGATCATGCAGAGATTTGATCTACATTTAACAGTTACTTGATTTTTTTTATCCAAAAAAATGAATATGTATTTGGAATGTACACTCACATTATATGTGTATACTTGAAAATTACTTATTTGAAATAATATATGAATGTAGAATATATGTTCACATTTAATATCGCTTTATATTGTACAAAACATGTATGATGTGTAAATCTCTGTTTTTATGTATAGATTTTGAGAAGTTCTTTTTGTTAACAGACTTTGAGAAATTAAGATGCTTGTGGAATACATTTATCCAATTTTTATTATATTAGGTTAGGAACACCGACCTAGGAACTCTTGGGAAAGAATGTGGATGATGATTCGCTGCGGCGACTCTTAGAAAAGCGAGGTAAAGCTGAAAGAGGAAGAAGAAGAACTAGTTGGTGAATTGTTATGTTAGCTGACGCTAAGACTGCAAACAACCAACTATCTAATATTGATGATGATGAAAACCTCTCGATTAAAGCACTGGGAGGAATGGCCTGCCTGATCTGAACCCGAGTGGTGTTCAGTTATTGGATTTCTGTGCTAGTCACACTTTGTCCATAACTAACACCATGTTCAGCCATAAGAGTGTCCATAAGTGCACTTGGCACCAGGACACCCTAGGTCGACAGTCAATGATTGACTTTGTAGTTGTATCATCTGATCTGCAACCGTATGTGCTGGACACTCGGATAAAGAGAGGAGCAGAGCTGTCAACTGATCACCACCTGGTTGTGAGTTGGATCAGGTGGCGGAGGAGGAAGCCGGGCAGACCAGGCAGGCCCAAGCGAATAGTGAGGGTCTGCTGGAAACGTCTGGCTGAGGACCCTGTGAAAATGGTCTTCAACTCCCAGCTCCGGAGAAGCTTCAACCACATCCCGGAGGTAGTGGGGAACATGAAATCTTAGTGGGCCATGTTCCATGCTGCCATTGTTGGGGTGGATGCTCGAAGCTGTGGTAGCAAGGTTGCTGGTGCTAGTCGTGGCGGTAACCCCAGGACCCGCTGGTGGACACCAGAGGTGAAAGGGGCCGTCAAGCTGAGAAGGAGACCTTACAGGTCATGGCTGGCCTGTGGGACTCCCGAGGCAGCAGACAGCTACCGGCAGGGCAAGCGATCTGCAGCTCGGGGGGTCACTGAGACAAAAACCCGAGTGTGGGAGGAGTTTGATGAGGCCATGGAACAAGACTTCCAGTCGGCGCCAAAGAAATTCTGGCAAATTGTTCGGCGGCTCAGGAGGGGAAAGCGGAATCCCGTCCACACGGTCTTCAGTGTGGGAGGGGACTTGCTGACCTCAACTGAGTCTATATTTCGGCGATGGAAGGAATACTTCGAAGATGTCCTCTATCCCAACAACACACATTCCGAGGAGGAGGCAGAGCCGGAGGACTTTGGGCTGGGCTCTCTCATCACTGGGGTTGAGGTTGCTGGGTCTGTCAAACAACTCCGCAGTGGCAGCACCCCGGGGGTGGATGAGATTCGTCCCGAGCTCCTCAAGGCTCTGGATGTTGTAGGGCTGTCATGGTTGACACGCCTCTGCCATATTGTGTGGACATCGGGGACTGTGCCTTTGGAGTGGCAGACTGGTGTGGTGGTTCACCTTTTCGAGAAGGGGGACCAGAGGGTGTGTTCCAACTACCGGGGGATCACACTCCTCAGCCTCCCTGGGAAGGTCTGCTCCAGGGTGCTGGAGAGGAGAGTCTGAATGCTAGTTGAACCTCGGATTCAAGAGGAGCAATGTGGTTCTCGTCCTGGCCGTGGAGCACTGGACCAGCTCTATACCCTCGCAAGTGCACTGGAGGGGGCATGTGTATTTGCCCAATCAGTCCACATGTGTTTTGTGGATCTGGAGAAGGCTTATGACCGTGTCCCTCAAAGTGTCCTGTGGGGGGTCCTCCGGGAGTATGGGGTAGATGGCATTTTGTTACGGGCCATTCAATCTCTGTATTGTCGGAGCCAGAGCTTGGTTCGCATTGCTGGCAGTAAGTCAGACCCGTTCTCAGTCAGGGTTGGTCTCCACCAAGACTGCTCTTTGTCACCGGTTGTATTCATAATTTTTATGGACAGAATTTCTAGGCACAGCCAAGTGGCGGAGGGAGTCAAGTTCGGTGGCTTTCAGATTCTGTCTCTGCTATTTGCAGATGATGTGGTCCTGTTGGCCTCATTGAACAGTGACCTCCAGCTCGCACTGGGACGGTTTGCAGCTGAGTGTGAAGCGGTGGGGATGAGGATCAGCACCTCTAAATCTGAGGCCATGGTTCTCAGCCAGAAAGGGGTGGATTGCCCACTCCAGGACGGGGGGAGAGTCGTTTCCTCAAGTGGAGGAGTTCAAGTAACTCGGGGTCTTGTTCACGAGTGAGGGGAAAATGGAGAGGGAGATTGACAGACAGATTGGGGCAGCATCGGCAGTGATGCGGACGTTGAAGCGGTCTGTTGTGGTGAAGAGAGAGCTGAGCCAGAAGGCAAAGCTTTCAACTTACAGTCAATCCACGTCCCAACTCTCACCTATGGTCATGAGCTCTGGGTAGTGACCGAAAGAATGAGATCGCGAATACAAGTGGCCGAAATGAGCTTCCTTCATAGGGTGGCTGGGCGCAACCTTAGAGATAGGGAGAGGAGCTCGGACGTCTGGGAGAGGCTCAGAGTAGAGTAGCTGTTCCTCCGCGTTGAGAGGAGCCAATTGAGGTGGTTCGGGCATCTGGTCAGGATGCCTCCTGGACATCTCCCTGGGGAGGTGTTTCGGGCATGCCCATCCGAGAGGAGATCCCGGGGCAGACCAAAAACACGCTGGAAAGATTATATCTCTCGGCTAGCTTGGGAACGTCTTGGTGTTCCCCTGGACGAGTTGGTGGAAGTGGCCGGGGAGAGGAGCGTCTGGATCTCCCTGCTCAGGCTGTTCGCCCCGCGACCCGGACCCCGATATGCGGCAGAAAACGAAACGAAATGAAATTAAACAAAACAACTATCAGCAGATTTAAGTTTTAGATGAAGTGCTGTCACTTGTAAAATTTGATATTGTATACAAAATAAATGAAAAAGTATATGCTATTAATGATTGAAAATACAGGCTGTTTTTATTTTATGGTATGAAGAGTACTGGCTAAACATCTCTTCCTGACACACAGTCTATCAGTATACTCTCCAATGTGGCATCATCTGTGAGTGAAGTGCATCGAGCCGATTTGGTACACCAAGCAACTGGGGGATCATTTTCATTCTTCTTCCCACTGTTACAACAGACTCAAAGAGTTACTTGTCCTCTTGTGTCTGGTGAAATGGTAGAAATGCTAACCTTAGGTTTGGAAATCTTCTGGCAGGTCCAGGTTACAGAAGAGTGGAAGTCATCAGAAACACCCACACTTGATTGAAGTACATACAGCTGGATCTGATTTTGTTGTCCAAAAATGTAGTTTCATGCAGATTTAATTTGCAATAAGGCCTAGTTGAAATTTAAAATCTCTGCTGCGATTACAAAGTACAATCTACACAGGAATGTTAAATGTCCTCTATTTATAAAGCGCTTTTCTAGTCATGATCACCATACAAATCGCTTTTACAATACAGGATTTGCATTCACCCATTCACACAGTGTTGGCAGTGACTATCTCGCAGGGTGCCACCTGCCTGCTCATCAGGAACTTTAACCATTCACACACTCACACTGAGGGCACAGCATCAGGAGCAATTTGGGGCTCAAGGACACTTCGACGTACTAACTGCACAGTCTGGGATCAAACCAGGAACCTTCCGATCACCGGACGACCGTTCTACCATCCTAGCCATATCTTCCCCACTGGAAGCATTTTCATAGATCTACATCTATGCAGAACTATATCTTCAAGCCATGTATGTGATTAATGAAAAACCAGTCAAATGGTTAACAGCTGTATGACCACTAAAATGTCCTACACCCTGCATTTTTTTGTCATTCTATTGGTCACACTAGCTCAATGACAGCAGACCAGAGGAGATAGTGATGTGAAATTGGCTCAGTGTGGTTTCACCTTGGTGACATCCATCTGATCGGACCAGTCAATGTTGATACTGTCCAAGCAGTTGCTGTCTTTGTTTCTCCTCACAGTGACTGAGACGTTGTAGTAGCAGTAAAACATGATAGACAGAGGCAGGACAAAGTTCACAGCAATCACTGCCATGGTGTAAGAGATGAAGGAGCTATGGAGGAAAACATACGAAAAATAAAATATAGTGCTATTTGATCTTGGCTGTGGTTAGTATGTATTATTTTTATTTAAAAAAATGTAACATCCTAATGACTCATGTTTCTTTGACTACAAAATATACCGTACATTATATCAGAGTGTTCTCATTCCAGCTAGTAGGTAGATAGCAAAAACAGTTTGAACATGGTTAGTGGTAAAAAAAAAAGAAAAATCAAAAAAATCAGCTATTTATTTTCAATGTTTTGGCTTGTATATAAACACAGCAGTTGCCCTTTAAAACGTATGACATTGCTATACTTTTTGTGATTAAATTGAATGCTGACTTTGATGCCTTTTCTCTTCATTATAGTAACATTTGCAGTCTACTGATGACTCACGCGTCGTTCTGTCTCCAGTTGATGGTGCAGGTAGCTCCAGTGGGGTCAGGGGCATAGCCAGCCCAGCCCACTAATGGCATGGAGGACCAGAACACAGCGTTCAGCCATGCTGCCACAATAAGAAAGTTGTATGATCGCACCGTCATTTTCTGTCCTGGAGAGACAGATGGCATGTACATTTGTAACAAACATTAAGAAAGTCAGTGAACCGTTGATGTGGCTTCATTGCTATTTTTCTTTGGGTGGGTCGGATGGATATTAGGACAGGACATGGACACCAGAGCTCCACTACCTGGACACTAAGACTTTGATAAAACTGGTTATGTAGTGGTTAAAAAAATTCAAATTTGAAATAAAAGTTTAGCACTGACCACACTCAAAATTAGATTTTGTTTTCCAATGTTGTTTTTGTGTGTTTATTACAAAAAATATATAATTTTACCTGCAACAGATGTTAAATTGGAGTATCTATTGAGAATAACACAGTTTTGACATTTAAGACATAAATATACACATTTTTAGCATGTGTTCTGTTATCGTGTTATCTGGAATATGTTGTCAGGACAGAAAAAGGACACTTAATGGAGAGCAGAGGAGCAGTCAGTAGATACCAATGTCTGGTCTGCAGATGGTGAGGTACCGGTCAATGGCCACCACAGTCAGGAAACCGATACTGGCCATACCAAAAAAAATGTTGAGTGCTGCATAGATCTGGAGACAAAAAAATTATAAACTTTAGAACAGAAATGTCATGACAATAGTGTTTTTACTGGATTTTACTGGGTTGCGTTGAGTGTGGCTGGTTGAAAGCAGTGTCTGATTGGAACAGTTGGGCTGGATAGTATCAAAGTGAACACTTAGGGTTGGCATCTTAAGCTGAATAAAGAAGCTAAATGGAGGCAGGCAGACCTCCACATCAGGAAAATATTTTTGATTTGTTAAATTTAGTCATACTAATATAACTTAGTTATACTAATTATAACTTGGTGTGAAGATAAATTTGCATTGTCTATAACATAATTAAACATGTGGTTTGAAAATAGTTTAAAAAGTCGAATAGTGAGAAAATATTCTGTAACCCAAAGTGACAATTTAAAATTGGTTGTTTTATCATTTTCAAGTCAAAGAGTTAGATTGATGTAAAACCAGGAAGCCTTTACATCTGCTTGAAAACTGAAATAATTAATCAGTTATTGTGTTGATACAACGTAATAATAACAGGTGACTTTGGCAATGAAAATTCAGATGTTTAATGACCGTGATTTGACGGCACACAGAAATAAACAGGAACAGAACACACTTATCTTCTGTACACTGTATGACTGTGGGTTTTCTTATAAAAACAAATACATGATAAATTACTCATGGCTGTAACAAAAAATACAATAGCTCTGTCGGGTGTAATAAAACAGCTCTCAGTCTTGCTTTTCACTGTAAATTAGGATCACATGGCTCAACATCACTGTCCAATAACAAGCACCAAGAAAAACACTTAATCTGCCATAAGACTAGAACAGACGTCCTGCTGCAGTGCTTGCAGGTTAAGTCTCATGGCTGGCTCACGAGTCGCATTTGTAACTGTTACGTTCTCAAAGCTTTTAGAACATATGACAACATTTATAACTACATTGCTCCTCTAACTTCTGAATCAGTACTACTCATATATTTACACACACTTTTATGAGCAAAGGCTGAATCCTACCTCACAGCTTTACATGACACCGCGGTTTTACAAAATATCAAAAAAAATAAAATAAAATAAAGCATGGCGATAGAATCATTTAAACTTTTGTTTAGCAACTTCTATGTTTTCAAATGTCAGACTTTTGTGTAATACAGGACACTGTGTTACCTTCATGTTAGTCTTTTATCATCATAGTTGTTAAACGTAGATTCTGTGTTTCTGATGGTTATTGTGATCTTAAAACACTATTTCACAGCTCAAACGTGCTGAAAATTTCAAATAAGACTTTTTATATGTAGATGTATTCTTAAAACGCAAAGTTGACAGTCATAAGTTCTATCCATAAAGTTTTATAAACCTTTAAACATGGTGTCTTCTGGGTTTTGACATTATGCAGTGCAAACACATGGTACAACCAAATAAATGTAACAGCCTCTCAACATTAAATATAGTGCGATTTTCATGTGTGGATGTATGTTGTGTTATCTGTGAAATAATATCTGTCCACCTGACAGCCAGTGTAGCCAAACTTCCAGCTGCCGTAGATGTCTGAGGCAGCTGACATGGGATAGCCGATGCCAGCCACTCCGATGTCAGTGAAGGCCAAGTTGATGATGATGAAGTTGGTAGCAGTGCGGAGCTCCTTAAACTTCACAAACATCAGCAGCACGACAATGTTGCTTGTTAAACTAATAACAGCTGAGAAAAGAGACATGAAGTTAAAGTCAAACCTGCAACATCTAAAAAGTTCACCTTTCTGCTGTGTTTGGCCCCAAAACACCTTCGATTCAATTTCAGTGTAAATTCAATAACTCTGATATACAGACTCTTAATACATACATGGACTAATGTGTCTCATGATGGTGACTTTTACAATCCTAGTGGGGATAACATTGGCACGTTGCAATTTTAACACTGTTTGATGTGTGATGCACATGGGACACAGCCATCATTGATGTGTGTAACTTTGTTCTACCATCAAATATGTATCGTGTAAAACGTCTTTGATTACATCTTATTAATTTGTGGTTTTCTGATCTGAGCAAGGCTATACATGCAGTTTACAACGATCAAAACACTATAATCACTGAAAAGCAGATGGGATTCTGGCAGAATAGAAAAAATGTTGATGCTAATCAAGAAAACAAGCCAGTGTTAGTATAATTTCTACCGTTTATTGTTATGTTAAATAAGTTTAAGGATAAGTGGTAGAAAATGGATTGATGGATGGATGGATGGATATTTTAATATCAGCTAATTTCATAAAATATTAGGCATGGAATACAGTGCCATGACTTGTTATATAATGCTAATTCGCTTCTGTTCTTAACAGGGTGGAGACAGAAGTCTCAGATACAATTTTTTACATCATGTGACATTAAAAACATGACCTGGATTAAAAAAAACAAACAAAAAAAAAACACCCACACTACTGATGCTGAGATTATAAGACAAAGTTAGAATTTGAGAGAACAAGCTTTGAAATTCACTGGATATGAGTCTATGTCAGAGTAATCAGTGACATTTGTGGTTATTTGACAACTAATTTGACATCACCTGATATATTAACCAACTATATGTGTGTGTTTGTACAATCAAGTAATGCAACAGGTGTCCAATTCAACATAAAACAATATAAATCACATTTATATTCTATTAATTTGTTTTGGTAAACAACAAATAACATCTGTCTCAAGCCAATGATGCAGTGTTTTCTTTTCTATATAACAAGTCAACACTCAAACAGAATGCTGGTTTCGGTGATGTTCTCGCTCCTACCTGCTGTAATGAGGTATCCAGCCACTATATTGTGCTCCAGTTGACTGAAGGCACTTTCTCTCCCATAAGGCGCAATGTCATCTGAAATGTTGACTACAGAGTCAATCTCCATTCCGTGAGACTAACACAAAGGACTCAGAACTGAAACAAACTGTCTTTGAAACATAAATTAATAACAGTAATCAGAAGAAGAGAAAAAAAAAATTGAGCAGGACAGTTGTAGAGGTAAAAATTCTTCGTCTAATGAAACCCTGGGTTCTTGTGGAGAGGTGGGAGGTATAAATGAATGGGGATGGATTTAATGTGGATTTATACATGCCACTACCCCTTAATAAGCAAGAGGCAATCTGTTCCTGACATGGGCTGCATAAGAGGGGGGGATTAGCACTCACATGGAGCTGCTTGCTGGTTTGTTTGCTCTGGCCAATGACCTTTGATATTACAAAACTGAACTCAGCCTGAACACTTGCTTCACACAGGGTACATACTTACACACAAAGTCATTAATTGAGTAAAAGTGAAGATATCATGTTGAAAAATTACTTTTTTGAAAAAGTAATCAATACTTACCCATATGAATACTAGTTGTGTAACAGTCTGATCTGATATTAATGTACTCCTGATATTTAAAGCAATTTCCTGTCAATAAATGTACTTATTAAATCCAATCGAATCAAATTTTATTTGTAAAGACCAAAATCAAAATTTAAATATTATCTCACTGGGCTCTATCAAATTGTACAGTCACCATCTGCCCTTAGACCCTCGAACCAGGTGAGAAAAAAGTAAAAAAAAAAACAAAAAAAAAACCTAAACAGGGAAAATAAGAAACCTCAGAAAGAACCACAGAGGGGGGATCCTTCTTCCTGGGACAGACAGACGTGCAATAAATGTCACTTGTACAGAACTGAACAACATGACAATAACAGTTTGCTAAGAATGTTTGAGTTCATATGAGTCTTTCTATCCAGATATAGTGTGGATATAGTATGATGGTCCAGAATTCATTGTAATTTGGATCCTAGGCTGAGCAATCCAGCCTAGGATCCAAGTCACAGGATCTCCTGTCCTAATTTGAGCAGTAGGCGTCAGGCAGAATCATAGCAGCAGCTCCCACCGCAACCCAGAAAGACCTGCAGGATGTTAGCATAGAAAGACTCTGGGGAAGAGGTAATGCATCAGAACTACGAGGAAAAGCAAATTGGCATATATTTACATGACTGGACTGCATATACTGTATGCTTAAGGTCAAATGCTTATCACCCAGGCCAATTATTAGTACAATATTCAACATTTTTCTGATTATTAGAATCAGTGCATTGGAAGCGCCTCACAATTTTACTTAAGTACAGTATTTGAGTAAATGTTCCGGGTTACATTCAATTACTGGTTATTTAGGTCATATAATGTAATATAATGCACTAAGGAATGTTTGTGATGTAATATGTGTAGCAAATGCATAATCTGCTATCAGATTTCACTGAGAAGGACACTTGATCTATATATATTGCTGTTTTCCATTTGTGGGCCTATTTACCAGCTTAGAGGGACAGAACTGCAGCACTGAACACTAGCTCAGCACCACTGTTCTCTATGTGACTGGAATGGCGATCGTAATGTATGTACAGTTTGGTAGTTCTGTTCCATTCATTTGCACTCTGAAGTATATATTACAGGTTGTGACTTGATTAATGGTGACTTTTCTTTAATTATTATTTTGTAGGGAGAAGTTAATTATTTTTTATCAAATACTCTGCCTTCCTCCCACCGTCTAAAAATATGCAAACAGGGGGTTCGGCTAATTTGTTACTCTAAATTGCCCATAGATATGAACGTCAATGTAAATGGTTGTCTTTATATGTCGGCCCTGCAATGAACTGGCCACTTGTCCAGGGTCGACCCTGTCTTCACCTGATAATGATGGGATAGGCTCCAGCCCCTCTAACAGGTGACAGTTGAAAATGAATGGTTAAATGAATGAAACTGGGCCTGTTCCTGAAAGTCGAAATGTAAGAAAAAAAAATGATAGTTTCGCCATGTACATAAATATCCACTAGGGGGCACTATGCGAGGGATTTGCTAGGAGGAGGAGAAGACACGAGCTTTGCATTGAACCACTTCCTCTTCACGCCGTAACATCTTGCTAGGCACAGAAGATATCCCTTCACATAAACATGCCGCTGCTCTTTAGGACCCTAACGAGCCGTGCTGCTCCTGCCCTTCGAGGGTACACCGTCTGTCAGAGGGCGAATATTTTCACCAAGCCCGGCAAGGAGAAGATCGGGGCAGTTGTAAGTCCGCTGTAGCAGTTTAGCCACCTTGGTCTTTTGCTAGCCGGACGGCTGTTAGCTAGCAGCCATTTACCGTCCTTGGCTGACGAGGTCAAAACCAGGGGTCGGTGTTACACGTTATATTGTCATAAAAACTGAACATGTTAATGATTAAAGTGATTGAATTGAATTGAATTCAGTTTATTGTGTAATAAAAATCAGGACGTATCTGTTAGCTTGTTAATATTTTGCCATTAACAGTTCCAGCCAACAGTTCCTTTAGCCATATCTCCTTGAACCCTGCCTTGTAATAATAGTGTAACTGCATCAGCGTTACGCAATTCTGTTGTTAAATTGTCTCAAGTGTTGCATATAACCTATACTATAATCTGACCTAATCCGACTAAATTTGAGACTTGATTTAGTAGAGCAGATGTTAGCAAGCGTTTGTATCTAATCTCTTATTTGTTGTTGTGCAGTTTCTATAGATAAATTATGTGAATTAGTGACAGGTTAATTAACGAGGTTAATGCTATACAGAAATATGGGTGTTAGATGTGATAGGTAGGGTAAAAAAATAAATGAAGTAAAGCATAAACTCCAAAGTGGCGGAGAGTCACATCGATACTCTAATGACATTTTGAACAACTTTGTGACGTGATCTCGTGAGACTCCGGGTCAGTACATGATGAAAACTCTAGACAGAGAGAAGAGGGGGGAGAGAGTGTGGTTCCGGTCACAATTTAAAAGTTAAGTTTATCAAAAAAATGGACAAAAAAAAGCACAGTATAGAAAACATAAACATTACATTTTATAAAATGAAATTTTGTAGGATTTTTCCTGCAAAAAGGTATAAAGAGAGGAAAATCAGCAACATGAAAATGCTGAATGACAATGAGGAAATAGAGCAATTCAAATGATCCTTGAATGTTTAGCCTATGTTTCCCAGCCTTAACAATATAAAAGTCGATTATATGTACAGTATTGTGTCACTGGGGTTAGGGTACAGGAATGTGTTGTGGAAAACACATTAACTTTCAGTGTGCATTGGAAATACAGCACACAAGTGAAGCATACACTGCACAATGAAGGATTTTACTTTGGTGCATTCAAAATTGAAGGTGTAGCAGCAGGCAAAACTCTTCACACACAACATATCCAATGATGTGTGCATATTCCAGTCACAGATTTTAGAAATGGAAATCTAATATGAAAGACTGAAAATGGATGGTTGCCACATTGAAAAAGACACGTTATGTAATTGATTCCGAGTGGCTTTTTCGGTAATTTCTCTATCTTGTTTTGTGTAGCTGATGATTGATGGTCACCTGACTGAATTCTCTCTGTCTCTGACCAGGAAACCATCATTGGACTCGGCATGTTCTCCCTGGCTATACTGGGACCATCTGGATGGATCCTGGCCAACTTGGAGGACTACAAGAAGAGAGCGTAACATGGACATTTAAACAATGTCATTGTACCTGGTGTATCCAGCCTCCTGTCTCCAGTGACAACCTGGGACCATCACCTGTTATGTTCCGGTGAAGAGAAAGATGTGGAACCTGTTTTTCCTTCATTTTACCTCTCTGACAGTTTGACTCCACGGCCACAAACAACTAAATAGATTGAAACTATTTTGTGTTTTACCTCTTAAGCTGTATGTTACAAGATTAAATTTTAAACACAGCTATGTTGTTTTGTGTTTTTCTGGTCCTCTTTAGATAAATTCACAGAATTTGTGGTGATATGCTGTCATCAACCACTCCACACTGATCAACTCTGGTAAAATAGTGGTAAAAGTCTGTTATTTCAAGTTATTTATACCATGGGTGCTTGCTTATTTCCTAAATTGGTGTAAAATGATCTTTTGAACAAGTAAAGACAATCTTTACCCTTAACCCTAACACATTTCAAGATTTTTGATCAGTCATCACCTTCTAACATATACAGTGTCGTTAGTGAACATCAATTGATAAAGGCATTATCATCATTCCTATATGTCTTAGCTGTCTGAACAAAACCAAGTTCTGTTTAAAAAAATAGCATTTGTTAAAACTATTTTCTTTAAATTGATAAAACCCTGGAATTGTACATTTTGTTGTCAATAGTTTTAACTTTTCTCCTAGTTCATTTTGCACCACGTTTTGCAAGATGTGAAAGGAATCATGGTATTCTGACACTGTTAATAAACATTGAAATAAGCTGAGGTTTCTTGTGCAGCTCAAAAATATGAGAATATCATGTGCCAGCAATTTACAAAAGTGATCATTCAAAACTTCCAGTTATTTTACTTGAACAAGTATGTTTAAAACATTTTGCTAATTCAATTTGATAATTATTACCTACAGAAAAAAATGATTGTAACTGTATACTCGAGTTTACAATTAAAATTTGCAATTTAAAAAGGCTTGAAATATTTCACTTTATATGTAATGAGTATGAATATATTACAGTTTATCTTGTTGAATAACTTTTCTACAAATTCTGTAATGGAGACGCACACGGATGACGTGATTTCCGCTGTCGGACCACGTGACAAGTAGTTCCAGGTCATGTGAAGAAGCCACCACCTGATTTTGGTGTTTTTGACAAACAGTGTCGTATTTTCCCAGATAAAAACACGGGATACTTGAGTAAAGCTGTTCCATCTCTAAAAGGAGGTGGGCAGCCTGAGAACCGCTGAGTGACGCTGGCTGACTATTCGGCTGCAAAGTTACGTTCAACTGAGTTTAGACCCTGCACTGCTTCGGTGGCTAACGTTGGACACCGTGTCGACAGACTTTATCAATAGTTCTTAGTTTACAGGAACCTGCTTGCAGATAATTTCGACTGTTACGGACCGTTGTTGATTAAAGCTTTAAGTGAGCCTTAAATTGTTTTAATTTATCCAGTAAACAAAATGAAGCTGGTGATTCTGGAGGAGTATGAGCTGGCCAGTGAGTGGGCAGCAAAATACATCCGCAACAAGATCATCCAGTTTAATCCCTCCGCCGACAGGTACTTCACTCTGGGGCTACCTACAGGTGAGCGCTGTCCTTGTCCACACATGTAGTGATCATATCGCTGCAGTGTAAAAGGAGCAGGTTTACGCTTCAAAGCAGCGCCTCTCTCCACAAATCTAGATTCAGGTGATTCATAGATGGTTTCAGTTGGAACTGTTTTCTTTTCGAATGCTCGTGACATTAACGTTTACACCCCGCCCTGTTTACGAGCCTCCGTCCATGAGAAGATGTGTGTTTACCTCTGTGCCCTACTTCAATAGAAATAAGAAAGGGTTAGAGCTGTAGCCAGCGATTGTTTTAATCATAGATTTATCCGACAATTATTTTTTTACTTTAAATTTTTTAATCATTTACGCTATAAATTGTCAAAAAGCAGTAAAAAATGCTCATCATTTTTTTCTTCAGAGCCCAAAGTGTCGTCATCTTCTTTACTCCAATGCTTATAAACTCAATGACTCTTCATTTGCTGTCAGAAATGGCAAAGAAAATGAGCAAATCCTTACATTTAGAAGCTGGAACCACCAAATGGTTAATAATCAAATAATCGTTTCAGTCTTGAATTGAGCAAAATTATCTAAGTAGTTGCAGATTAATTTCCTTTCAATCGGTTTTTGTTACAGCTCAAAAATAGTTCCTATATGAAGGTCCCTGAGTAAGTGGTAAGTGACCAGGATACGATTTTTGCAACATTGAATTGTTAAATGTATTTTATTTGAGCACCACAAGACAAGCAGAAAAGGAAGACATTTCTCAGTGAGCAACTTGGAGCAAAACAAATGTTAACGTGTTGTTTCTTTCAGGGAGTACTCCATATGGCTGTTACCAGAAGTTAATTGAATATTACAAAAATGGTGATATTTCATTCAAATATGTGAAAACCTTCAACATGGATGAATACGTCGGTGAGTTATACTAATCTTTCTAATATGTGGCAAGCTTTCACTTCACATTCTTCTAACTTGTTAGATGTTGTCTTGTTCTGAGCAGTGCTTGGTGTAGTGTAGTTGCTTTATCAGTAAGTATTTGAGAAGTTGCTGCCTGTATTAATGTACAAGGAGTCAACAAAAGAATGTGTTGTTTCCATGTCCATGTTCTTATCACTCTTATCAATACACTGCTCCTCAGGAAAAGTGTATTGATAAGAGCAATCATTAAAGGTTTATTTCATGTCACATGTGAGTTGGCCCAAGATTCACGGTACTTCCTGACTCTTGACACAGTAGAAAACCATCTGTGTTCACTGCTGGCAGATAAAGTGGCCATCTCTCTCCAGGTCTCCCTCGTGCTCATCCAGAGAGCTACCACTCGTACATGTGGAACAACTTCTTTAAGCACATAGACATCGAGCCAGCCAATGCTCACATCCTGGATGGAAACGCTGAAGACCTAGAGGCAGAGTGTCAAGCATATGAGCAGAAGATCTCAGAGGCCGGAGGGGTCGAATTGTTTGTAGGAGGTTACACACATTCATTGTATTCAGTATGATCAATATCAGGATCCTTTCTTCCTGTGTGATTTGAGACTTGGCTTGACTCTTTTTCGTTTCACTGCAGGTATCGGCCCGGATGGCCACATCGCGTTCAATGAACCAGGCTCCAGCCTTGTTTCCAGAACCAGAGTGAAAACCCTTGCCAAGGACACCATTCTGGCCAATGCTCGTTTTTTTGGTAACGACCTCTCCAAGGTTCCCACCATGGCTTTGACTGTGGGCGTGGGAACTGTCATGGATGCCAAGGAGGTCAGATTTAAATCTCATATGACCGTTTTCAGACATTTCGTACTACTGACACCATGAAGTATAGTAGAGTTGTGTGTAACTGTGGTTGTCCACTGCTCAGGTGATGATTCTCATCACAGGAGCCCACAAAGCCTTCGCTCTGTATAAAGCCATAGAGGAGGGAGTAAACCACATGTGGACAGTCTCCGCCTTCCAGCAGCACCCGCGCACCATCTTTGTTTGTGACGAGGACGCCACCCTGGAGTTGCGAGTCAAAACGGTCAAATACTTTAAAGGTACTGTATGAATAGCACCAGCACCATACTTCATGTGCAGAGTGGAAAATAGGTGTTCACAAGGGCTGAAAAAAATATTTATTTGTACAGCTCAATGTACATACATACAGTTACTTTTCAGTGAAACAAAATAACTTTTTCATTAATTAGCCAATGATGGTTCCAAGAATGTTTTTGACCAGCCAAAATGTTTTCATATTTCTAAGCAGGTATTCTGAATCATCATAATGACATATTTTCCCAGTAGATTGGTAAAAAGCTGTAATTCCTCCTATGATGGCATATTGTTCAATATTGCTTAATGATATAATATCAGTGACATCCAGCACAGCTGTTTGTGAGTTTCTTTGACTGTCTTTTCTTTCATTCTAGGTTTGATGCATGTTCATAATAAACTGGTGGACCCAGTGTTCAGCATAAAGAACCAGTGAACTGGAGAACAGGAAAATTGTTCTGGTTGTGAGTCAGTATCAGTGACTTCCCACTTATGTGCAGGTTGTTCATTCACACACTTGACCTGCCTTTTGATAAGCTTTAAGTCACTGATGGTCTGTTTTGGGCTGAGTTCTCTCTGAATGAAATAATACCTTGTGTATTTGAGGTGCTCTCCTTCCTAAATAAATAAATGAGAAAAAAAAAAACCTGACAAAGAAAATAGCTTCAAATGTGTTTTGCTACTGTGAACTTATAATGACCAAAATATTAGACAATAATGGTTTTTCGTCTGTGTTGGCTAACAGTCGCTGAGCAAGTGAAGTGATATTCAGTCTTAAAAAACAACTCCAGTAGTTTTCAGGCTAAGTCCTATTTCCTGGAGTTTTGGGCTCTGAAATTTTACAAAATACAATTGTTTTTAAAACATTTACTTTGATATGGAGTTTGGTCACTAGGAACTCAACTAGGCTATACATTGCAACAGCAACATCTGAAATAAATGTTGTTTTTTTTTTCATGCCCCTAACTACACTCAAAATGTCATTCCAAATGTCTGGTAACAGAGTACATTCCGAAACACCCTTGTATTTTTGACTCAGTAACTGTACAGACACTGTATAAATGACTGTCGCAGATGGAGCTTGCCAGACACAATCAATAAGTTGCCAAAGGGCCACTGTTTTCAGTTATCCACTGCTCTCTGATGTTTATGTAAAAAAAAAAAAAAAAATGAATTGTGTATTGCAATAAATCTAATTAATGAATTTGTCATTTAACATCGGAAAGCAACAGAAAACATGGTGTTGTTAGTGTGAGAAATCATGATGTATGTCTGATGTTTCCAATTGCCCAATACTGTCACATTTTATAGCTAAATGGTCCTAGCTTGTAAAAAAAAAATACATATACACTACATGTCATGCCACTTTGATCCTTCAACAATTCTGAATCCAGCAACACAGTCAAGATTTATCCAGTCACCAGTCAATCATGTTTTTGAGCCTTCTACATATTTCAGTGTGATTTTGCTGTTGTATTGTTTGAAACATGTTGCTGCCATCAAATTCACAAAAGACATTTTTACAGAAATCACTGAAGCTACATGTAATGTATTATATTTGTACTGGTTTCAATTGAGTATTGTTATTTCATCTTTTCAATATTTGTCAACCTAAGCCCTATTTCCTTGTCAGATGTTTTCAGGCTGTGAAATTTCACTAAGTGCGTCTGTTGTAATAAATGTATCAACTTTTCTCCACTAGGGGGCAGTCATTCCTAAGATTAGAGACCAATACAAGTGAACTGTCAACAGAAGCAGTTTGATATCATTGTTCCACTAATGTATAGTTTCATTCATTCATTTTCTACCGCTTATCCCGTTAGGGGTCACGGGGGGGGGCTGGAGCCTATCTCAGCATCTTGTTGGAGGATTTTAATTTAAACAAAAAAAGGTTTTAGTCAAAACGTTATGAGGAAGAAAGTAAAAGATGCAGAAAACACACACCTGCAACTTTGATCTCTTCCTAACCCCAAACTCTGTACTTTCCTCACAACACACCCTATCAGCTACACACTCTATTACAGATTTATTCCACTGATGAATAGTGAGTTTGTTCATTGCTGCCAACATTTTGAGTAGCAATGAAGGCAGTTCATCCTGCACTGATTTTTAAATCCGAAGTGTTGTGATTCTAACTGCAAACAACACAACAGTGACTGTTTTCAGTTTTCAAAAGACATTAGAAGAGATCCTTCTCATTAGAGCTACACTGTAAAATAAAACAACCCTGCTCATGTGGCAGAAATAGCATTAGATTCATAAGGAAACGCTGCACTGCGCAAAAGTAAATACTGTTTCCTCATCACAGAGTGCTTGCTTGTGGGGGAATGTTGGGTCTCATGTACTACTATCAAAATGAATTGTGATAAAGAGCTTGGTATATACCTGCTCAAAATGTCAAAGTGTTGTGAATCAGCACTATATAAATAAGATTGATTTGACTACTATATACATTATACATAATCAGCACAAGAATCACATGCAAGTGAGAAAATTAAGAGTTTTCAATTAAAAAAAATCTAAAAATGACATCTGCAAATAAAAGTGACAGAGTAAGAGTAATGTCCAATATTTCATAATGAACAAGCTTCATGCAGATATTTTTATGCACCTTATTTGCATTCAAAGTACACATGTTAATCATAGAAGAACAGATGGGCAGTACAAATTTTTCCAATTTGATATGATTCTGATGATGCTTTTTGTTAGAATTTTAACAATACTGATACTCATAATTTTTTGAAAGGCTATGTGACATTTTCTTTAGAAAAAGGAAATAAAAAAGGCAAATGTCATCAGACACCAATAATACATCTCTCTCAAAAGCAAATATGAGCACAATTAAATGAATTGTTTGTACAAACATGGAAAAAATAATAGTGTTTTATGCAAATATTGTGATTAAAGATTTAATAAAAACATAACTATAAAAAAACCCAAATAATAATAAAATAAATCAAAATCCAAACAAAATAAAACTCATTTGTATTTTTGTAAAATATTTTTAAATTTTTTGCTATATGTTGGGGTCACCTTCAGTAAGGTGGGCAAAACAAACAAAAAAAAGAAGCATGTTTTTGCATTGATTGGAAATGTAGTTCAACCGACATGATGGAGAAAGTACATAATGTTATCGATACACTGGTTGCAGAGACAACAGGATCGTTAATCACAACGCGGTGGCACAGTGGTGGCTCAGGACCCTTCGACATGTAGACTGTGAATTCTGGGATTGAACAAGGGAAACTTCCGATCACTGGACGACCACACTACCAACTGACCCACAGCCAACTGTAACCGCAGCAATACCAAATGAATGTCTGTGGGATCAATTAGAATGTCTGCCTTTTGTAACTTTGTATGAAACTTTTATGATTTTAAGAAATTATTAATTAGTAAGTAATTAGTATGTCAGCAATAATTTTTATTTTTATAAACACTGCAATATTACTCTATGAGATACAGTTACAGTGTCTACCAGGGTCTAAAGGCAGAGGGTGTCACATCTGTGCAGTTTGTAAAAGCTCAGTGAGACAATTTGTTATTTTGGGCTACACAAATAAGATTTGAACTGAAATTTAAGTTAATGATGTGTGCACCACTCTCCCTCTCTCCATCATCAGCTGCCCAAAACTGTTAATATGACAGATCAGTTGCAGTAATTGGACTGCTATTTTTTCCTCATCCACACATACAGTTAAACACTCTGTTATTCCATTATTTGTGTAAAATGTGATTGTTAACTTTTGGTGTGTGGCAGACATTTGTGAGCATATTTTCTGATTACACCAATTGTAAGAATGCTTTTTTGTCCCTGTGTGTTAAAGTCCCAGCTCAAAAAATAATATTGTATAGAAAATGGTTTAGTCACAGAACTTGCCTCAGGTGTTTCACCATTTGTATCTAATATAGACACCTCCCACATTCCTGACTCACCACAAAGGGATGGTTGTCTCCCTGCTCCCCTTTTACCAGTAAATAAGGAAAATTTGTATGACTGTGTGAGCTGAGTCCACTCTGAGAAATTCACTAAATTGCAACACTGCATTGTCTTTAGTGACAAATCACTTAAAACTGGAGAATTTTCCTGTTCTGAATAAAAAGTCATGAGGTGCTCGTGGCAGCAGCACTAAATAATTGAATGGGTAATCAACAGCACTCAGAGGGAGAAACATTCTTTGTTTTTTTGTGTTTTCTTTAATGCTCCATTTGTCTTTAAATGTGCTCTCAATTAATGACATAACATTCGTATAAAATGAATCAATTGTCCTTGATTATTTTGAAAATCTCTATGTAAATAAAATGTATTATTATTAAATAAATTGTAGATATCACTGTAACATGTGTTTTCAAGAGTGATCATAAGGAGGAAACAGTAGTTATAAAAATTGTCCTTAGCAGGTTCTGTTACAGCAGGTTTGACAAAAACATTCCACATGATTCAACCTTCATTTCTGATAATAATAACCGTATTTGTATAGATTTATTCCAAACAATTTATTCCATGTTGTGGTAATCTACTAAATAATCAGAATTTACTAAAGAATAAATCCACATGAATTTGTCTTTCGTAAAATTAGAAAACTGTGGCAATTGGCAATTGACTGTTGCATCTGGGATGCACCAGCAGCGACATGAAGCATTGAAAGTTAGGAAATACAGTATATACTCAGTACTCAAAATGTTATTTCAAGTGTCTGGTATCATGGAGTACACACCTTTATTGAAACACTCTTTTGATTTGTTAACTTCAAAGAAAGATACTGTGTAAAACAAATGCTTCTGCTTTCTGTTGTTGATGCTCCCCAGACACAATCAGTCAATTGCTGAAGCTGCTGAAGGGCTGTTTTCTAGCATTTTCTGATGTTTGCAAAAGACAAACAAATTTGAATTGGAATCACGTCTACTTCACAAATTTGTTTGTCTTTCATAAACATCTGAAAGCAGTAAAAAGCATTGCAAAGTTAGAGGTGGCAAAACAATAGTTTTATTTCCAATGGTTCGACTTGCCCTTTGCCATTGCATTGTATAATTTTGTTGATTTTTATGGTGTTAACAAACAAATACTTAAGTAATTTTCAAAAAAAATATGGATATTTTTAAATTTTTGAGCCTAAAACAACAAGAAATAGGGCTTAGATTGGCCAAAACCAGAGGTGTGCTTTAAATGGTCACATTATACATTTTGACCACGTACCTTTGGCTCAGTCTTTTAACATTTCTGAAAATAAGCAGTACAGCTATGAGCAGATCTTTAGTTTTTTACATAGACTTATACTAGCAGTGAAAACACACCGTACTTCTTGAGTAGCAATAATAACTTGGAAAAATCTGCACATGAGTTATAGAGAGATTTCATTTGTATTACAATTACCTCACACATCTGCTACAATTGAAGCTTCCAGATGGTATCAGTTCAACAGCCAACAGTGCTAATTGCATCAGATGTTATTAAGTTACATGTAATTGAATCTAGTTATCACTATCATACATCTAAGCTGTCTGAAATCAAGTGAAATGTTTGTTATTAAACCCCATTAAATAACTTCAAGATTTATAGTATTCTGACAGTTGTCAGTCTTTGTGGAGTACCTCTGTGTATTTGTACACACTGCTTGTCTTCTCGGTGCACTTGTTATGCTGCCTGCTTCAATCAGGTTCAATCAGTCTGACACGACCGACACCTTTAAAATTCATGCTACTGATTAAATATGACATATATAAAAACAGTAATTACTCTATTATTATGCAACAATGCCTGATTAAACAGGCAGCTCATCTCGTCTCTTCATCTCTGATCTAATCTGCTGCATTCTAATTCTTTAACTCCACTGTGTGATTAATGTTAAAAATACTTTGAAATGTAGTCTGTTCCTGAATTCAAATTTCATGACATTTTTTGCAATCTGTTACATGACCTAATTTGAATATGTTTATATATAGGCTTACTTCAAAATAAAGATACTAACTACACACAAAATGTTATTGCAAGTGTCAGGTAACATGGAGTAGATATCTACAGTGAAACATTTAGTATGTTTTTTACTCATTAACCATAGAGATACAGTATAAAACAGATTGTGTTTTTCCGAATTTTCTCTGCATCCTGTTGTAACGTGGTACCCCAGACACGACCACATGCTTAAGGGGCACTGTTCTCTGCAGTTTTCTTACGTTTACGGAAGATAATCACAGTTGTGACATACATTTATTCCATTGCTTTGATTTTTCCTTTGCAAACATTGGAAAACGAGAAAAATTGTGCACCTCTTGGCAAATGATGAAGCTCCATCATGGAAGTGTAAACAGACAACTGGAATCAGTAAAAGTGCAACAAAAATTATTTCACTTTCCACTTGTAGCCCTGTGCTATATTTCCTGTCATTTTCTACTTGTTAAAATATGTTGATAAATGTTTTAAAATGTTTTGAATGTACCATGCGAAAGTGTATTTTATTTTCCTATTTCCTCGCCTGTGCCTAGTTAGTTGACCATCGTCCTTGGTGCACATGGACTTTGCAGACTGAAGTCCCGACACAGATGAGGATCTTGCCATTCATCTGGACAAAGCGGATGCACTGAAAAGGCCGACGCCATTTTTTGTTTACTCACACGAATGAAGCGGCCGTTCAGTTAATGGTCTCAACGAACCCAAGCACCGAAACAGGCCTGAAACACGGGGGTAATTGAGTTTAATGACGGCATAGGACATTTACTGTACATTGGATTTTGATATCTGAAGTGTTTGAATTGAATGTATATTCAATGGTTATATGTGTTCGAACTGCATTGAACGTGCTAACTGATTTATGCATTACGTCCTTGATTTCATTAGATTCCATTGGTATTGAGTGACACAAGGAATTCATTTATCTTTAAAGGGTAATACCAAGAAACATTTTATTTTAAGTATTTTATTTGATTGTAATTTAACTTCATACTTTACACAGTAAACACTTCCTACTATTTATAAAAAAGGGAATATTTGTGATTTCATTGCAATTACTAAAGGAGCAATTAATGTTCTTTGAGGATTACTTAAATTATCTTAAAATAAGGGCTAAACCACTAAATTACAAAATTTAACATAAAATCGTACAGATTACCACATATATTGTGTGGTCAGTTAAAAGAACTTAGGGAGCGTCCCAGTTAACAATTTAGTTAATTACATTATCATGCCCATATCCACGGCATGGGGGCGCTACACACTCAACTCAAAAATTCAACACCAATGTTCTCAAAATGTTGGGGGCGGGGGTACTGTGGGCATGAAGTGCTGGTGCCAAACTAATGACTCAATAGAACAAAACATGGCAGGATTACATTTTGATAAATAAAAAACACCCAATAAGATAGTGTTTCTACACACAAAATTACAAAAAGCTACATGAGTGAAAAGTAAACCCAGATTCACCTACTTACTAAACACCTAAATCAATCCATTACCTCATTCTCTTGTATTCTTTACAAGTTTACCTAAACTGTCCAACAAAGCTTTTACCCAAATTTTGCTTCTGGATATATTTTAAGCCAAATTTCTCTCTGCTTAAATCTTTGCCTGCAGTTACACCAGAAGCATTGTGATAAATCGGAACGATGACAGACTGATAGTGTAACTATTCACAGCCTTTAGAAGTTTAGTCTTCGGATATTATACAGTTTGAGAAGTCTGAGAACAAACTTCATTTCCAGGAAACTGCTTGCTTGAATAAAGCTGAAAAGTGAATATTTACTCAGCATGTGGATGGAAAGAGAGAATAAGGTCTGTCTTACTGGAGAAACTGATCTGCAATAACAATGGGAGGCTGCAGTTGGAGGTAGCTGTCAAATGAGTTTAATTGACTTGTCAGATACTGTCAGCATCATCTATGAACAGTGGTGGAGGAGGAGACACCCAGGTTTATTTTTCCTATGTTTCCACACACAAACAGCTTTAAAACCTGGGGTGTCAAAATCATTTTAGTCTAGGAGCCACATGCAACTCAGCTCGACTTCAGGAGGGCTGGGACAAAGAAAACAAAAAAACAGCCTAATAATCGCTAAATAAAAACACTGACAAATTAGTCCTTTTCTTTTAATATATTTTAAGAAAAAAATACTAAAAATGTTTACAATTAAAAAAAAATCACATAGAGCACTCCTCTGTGCATTGAACGGCATTCACAACATTACTAAGTTATGCCTGTGTGTTTTGTCCCTGGCACACCCAGGCATAAACTCAGTGTGTATGCCATTCAATGCACAGAGGAGTGCTCAGATCTTTATACAGGGGAAACCAAACAGCCCCTCCACAGACACATGGCACAACACAGGAGAGCCGTCTCATCGAGACAGGACTCAGTTGTACATTTGCATCTCAAGGAGAAAGGTCACTCTTCTGAGGACTCCAATGGCCTCTTTTACTCCAAGAGGAGTAATCACGTCCTCATTTTTGGTGATTGCCTCCACCCACTCTGGGTTAAATACCTGGGTTTCCCGCACTGACCCTCAGAACTGAAGAAGCCTTTCGGATGAGAGGCGAAACGTCTTCAAACAAGATAAAAAGTCCAGTTGTTTCCTACTAAACACCCCAAGACTGCAAGGACACACTTATTGTGGATGAGCGTCTTTGCAGTAGCTGCAGATGTGAAGAAAAACGCATTTGGGATAAGTGCACATGTTTTCATTGAAATTGTTAGAAATGGGATGGTTGTTAAACATGAGCACCTTGTGGCCTCGGCTCTAAGATTTCCCTTTTTCGGGTAGAGTTTAGAGATTTTTTGCTTTAAAAGAGCCCCTGGCTTTTGAGGAACAAAGGGCACCAGAAGGCAGAGAGATGATGAATGACCCATATTTCCACAAGTTGCAAATGGAATAGCTTGCGGCCGTCCTACAAGCATGACCAATAGTTCAGTGTCCTATACGGACCAGTTCAAGCGGGTGTTTAATTGAAAAATTAAAAAAGTTGCTTTGCTGGAAAAAATTTTTATGATACTGGTAAAAATTTTTTCCCCATATCTCAGATTTAGGTTGCTTATCTTGTCATGCTAAACAAAGCAGATCACATCATGTTAGATGCCAAACACTGCTAAAAATTCTCCGAAAGACATGTCACGAAATGGTTTTTGGTTGGCGGCTTTAATGAAAGCAGTGACGTTTTCTCCAGTGGCCAATTTGTTTTCAGACGCTGGAGACGGAAGGGTCTAATAGGATTAATGCCTTTACCTTTCACAATTTTTGCATGTAAGCAAGGTAAAATATTGGCTATCAATGGGACGTAAGGCCTACCCAACATGGGGGCAGAGACTGCAGAGGCCAGAGAATGTTGAGAAAGTTGGGTACTTGCTGTGGAAATGGCTGGCTTAAATGCTGGATCCAAATCATGAGCCACTACAGTTTAGAGGGTTGCGAACAAAGCTAAGGTAGATGTTGAGGTCTGGGCGTTTTCAAGTATCTGGAGACGAGCATTGATTACTTAAATGGAGTTTGCAAGAGATTGCAAAGTTGATAATTGATCACCACCTGGTGGTGAGTTGGATCAGGTGGTGAGGGAGGAGGCCAGATAGACCAGGCAGGCCCAAGCTTGGTCTGCTGGAAACATCTGGCTGAAGAATCCTGTCAAAATGGTCTTAAACTCCCACCTCCAGCAGAGCTTCAAACACATCCTGGAGGTGGTGGGGACACGGAATCAGAGTGGGCCATGTTACATGCCGTCATTGCTGAGCTGTTCAAAGCTGTGGTAGCAAGGTTGCTTGCTAGTCATGATGCTAACCCAAGAACCCACTGGTGGACACCAGAGGTTAAAGGGGCCATGAAGCTGAAGAAGGAAACCTACAGGGCATGGCTGGCTTGTGGTACTCGTGAGGCAGCAGACAGCTACTGGCAGGCCAAGTGATCTGCAGAGTCAAAAACCCCAGTGTGGGAGGAGTTTGGTGAGGCCATGGAACAAGACTTCCAGTCGGCATCAAAAACATTCTGTCAAACTATCCGGCAGCTCAGGAGGGGAAAGCAGCACCCGATCCACACAGTTTTCAGTGTGGGAGGGGGCCTGCCAACCTCAACTGAGTGTATAGTCAGGCATTGGAAAGAATACTTTGAAGATCTCCTCAATTCCACCAACATGCATTCTGAGGAGGAGGCAGAGCCAGAGGATCCTGGGGTGGGCTACTTCATCACAGGGGTCAAGGTCGCTGAGGCTGTTGAACAACTCTGCAGTGGCACTCCAGGGGTGGATCTTGAGAGGGAGAGATTCTTGAGATCTTGAGATTCCTGAGTTCCTCAAGGCTGTGGATGTTGTAGTGAGGACCTGGCTGACATGCTTCTGCAACATGGCATGGACATCACTGACAATGCCTTTGGAGTGGCAGAAGGGGGGGTGGTTCTCCTTTTTAAAAAGGGAGACCAGAGGGTGTGATCCAACTACAGTTTTTCCAACCGGTCTACATCTGTTTTATGGATCTGGAGGCTTACCGTGTCCCTCGAGGTGTTTTGTTGGGGGGTGCTCCGGGAGTATGGGGTAGATGGCCCATTTTTATGGGGCATTCGATCTCTGTATCAGAGGCAGATCTTGGTTCACAGTAAGTAAGTCTCGTTCCCAGTTAGGGTTGGTCTCCGGAAGGGCTGCCCTTTGTCACCAGTTCTATTCAGGATTTTTATGCGAAGTCAAGCGCTGGAGGGCGTCGAGTTCGATGGCCTACGAATTCTGTCTCTGCTGTTTGCAGATGACGTGGTCCTGTCCGCCTCATTAAACAGTGACCTCCAGTTCGCGCCCGGGCAGTTTGCAGTCAAGTGTGAAACGCCAGGGATGAGGATCAGCACCTCTAAATCTGAGGCTATGGTTCTCAGCCAGAAAAGGGTGGCTTGCCCACTCCGGGTTGGGGAAGAGGTGCTGGCACAAGTGGAGGAGTTCAAGTACGTCTGGGTCTTGTTCACGAATGAAGGGAAAAAAGAGCGTGAGATTGACAGACTGATTGTAGCGGCATAGGCATTGATGCAAACGTAAATAGATCTTTTGTTGTGAAGAGAGATTTACCGGTCAGTCTATGTTCCAACTATCATCCATCGTCATGAGCTTTGGGTAGTGACTGAAAGAATGAGACCACAATACCAGCGGCCGAAATGAGTATCCTTCATAGGGTGATTGGGCTCACTCTTAAAGACAAGGTGAGGAGCTCACACATCCAGAAGGAGATTTTGTTGCCCCTGCGACCGGGAGCCAGATAAGCAGCAGAAACAAGACAAGACGAGACGAGACTATATGGAGAGTCCTTCAAATCAGAAAAAAATCAGGGCTAATAGCTCTGATATAAATTCATATCATTCAGAGTCAGCTGTCTGGACTAACCTGACATTGTGAAAGTCCTTGTGAGCCACTGGGAAAAAGTACAAATAAAACATGTCCTTCATCAACACTAATTTGGTTGAGAAATATATCAAGAATTTCAGTGTAATCAACTTTTTTGTTGATTACACAGATTACAATTTGTTATCTGAACTTTAAATACATTTACAGAGGTCATGTTGTCATTGTGTCAACTTCTTACCTTCAAGCCTTGAAATAATAGGAAAATCAATAAAGGATGAATGGATGAAACGACAAAACATAATATTCTATTCTTTCTAAATGAATAAAAGTAAAAGATATGAATAATGAAGTGATTTTATCATAGGATCAGATCAGAGGTTGAGTTTGCAGCATATGAAAAGGTCAGAGATGTTCCAGAGGCCAGAGAACATACTACTTTTGATATGTGTTATTCAGCTTGCTGGCTGAACCTGTTAGGAGAGTTGTAAGGAGAGTGGTGATGAGAGTGTCCAGGTCGGAAACCTCAGATGCTTCTCTGCATTTTGCAGATAATGTGCCTCTGTTGCTTTCATCAGTTTGTGACTTTCAACATACACTAAAGCAAAATGTGACGCGATTGGGATGAAGATATGCAAGTCCAAGTCTGCGGCCATGCTTCTCTGCTGAGTTGGGAGTGAGTTTCTATCCCAGTGAAGCAGTTGACATGTGTTAATGTTCACCAGTGATGGGAAAATAGAGCATGAGATAGACATGCAATTTGCTGTGGCATCAACTGTGGCTCAGAAATTATACAGTATCAGACCGTTTTGGTGAAGAGGAAGCTCCGCTGGAAGGCGAAGCTCTAAAGTTGGTCAAGTTGGTGTAACCCATGTGTGATGGCAGTTGAAGAAGGAGGAGGAATTGGTAGTGTCTCACAAATATTTATTGTGGCTCTTGCGGGTGACAATTTACACATATCAATTGTCGTCATCTGTCTCTTACGTCACATAACCCTCAGCCATAATCACTGTCCGGGCCCTTATTTACTCACTCTGTAACTCTCACTCTGAAACACTTTCTTTTATATAATCTAAAAAAAAAAATGACAAAAATCAAACCTATCTGTCCTGAACAGATGTAAAACATTGGAAGACAGTGTGTTAAATACACAGAAAGTGCCATCTTGTGGTCCAAAAAATAAAAACACGCAGCATTTGCCATGGCTAAAACTTGAAAAATAAAATCACAAACCTGCGGGTGACAATTTACACATATCAATTGTCGCCATCCGTCTCTTACTTCACATAACCTAAACACACAGAACGACACTGATTACAAGAAGAAAAGAGAACCACAGTCTCTGCACGTAGTTCTGAAACGGGGCAGCCGAGTGGCGCCAAACTTGTAATGTAAAATAGTTTATAAAACTTGTTTCAAACCTAAAAAACTACCGGAAACAACTGGTAAGCATACTAACATTCTCTGCAAATGTTTTACATCACACATTCCAATAGATAAAACTCACATTTACACTGAAAACAACAAAAATACATGGCGGGATTTCCCGACAGAACTCACCCTCAGCCATTGTGAATAACACTGTGAGGGGAAGAAGGGAGGGGCTACAGAAGCCTGGAAAAGTACGGGGGCACAGGAGGAACAAAAACAAAGCGGAGTGCAGCAACATGCCCTCCCACAGGTAAAAGGAAAATAAAAGTATTTGACTAAGATAAAATTCACAAACCAAATACAACATAAATATAATAAATAATAAGGGTGCATTTTTTTTAAACTCTGTTACATTGGTTATTACCAATAAAATGATAATGTTTTGGCTTAATATCTTCTGACTTCTGGGTCCTTTTCATTGTCTAAAATCAAACAAAAGTCAGAGTCCTGTTTGTTCAAGAAAGGGCATGGACAGCACCACAGTGAGGCTGTCAAGAAATAGAACATGCTACCCCACAAAATACTGCTTTTACATTCTGTTCCTTTTAAAATAAATCATTACATAATTAGCTCACCAAAAGAATGAGCACAGCAATTACTTACCTTTTTTGTCTACTTTACAGTATTAAAGTTATAGCAGTGCTCTTACTAAACATATTCAGATGAAAGTGACAAAACCTTTATTGGTTTCTTTGGTCTTTGGTTAATTATACCCTCAAACATTTGGGTAATATTGAGTCAATAGTGGCACTGCTGTGTACTCTACTATTGCAGATCCCTCATGACAGCACGATAGCTGATGAGATTTTCAGCATTATATATTTATATGTACAGGATCTTGCTATACTTTTATGATGACATTTTTATAATGTCTCCTGCTTTGCTGCTGTCTTTGCCGTGGCAGCTGTTTTTGTGTGTACATCAGGGATTTTTGGGGATGCAAGGTTGCAATAGCATATCGACTGAGTTGACAAGTGATTTTATGTTTAGAAATTGAAATTGTTTATCCAAATCACACCAAAAACTTCACACTCCTCACCATATGAACCAATGAAAACAAGTAAGTGACAGAATAATTAGAATAAAGGAACACAAATGTGATCAGCTGTTATTTAAATCACCTTTCCTCGACTCACTATGCCTCTCAGATCCTAAGTCATCCTCCCTCAATCCTTTCTCTTTATCTCACTTACTGATCGTGGATGATTAAGCTTTCGTTTGGACGGTGGTTTGGACATCCCTTTAGAGTGTGGCTACTGTCACCATGGCAACTATCCGCAAATGCAAAGGCCTGGGGTCTGTGGAATCATCATATCAGCTGGGGAATTACCAGTGTAGATCTGTTGGGGAATAATATCAAAAACTGATTATTTATCTAACCTTGATTTCTTTGTCACTATTAAAATATGTTTATAGTGATCACATCTTCACTTCCCCCTGAGGTCTCAATCATGATATTTTTTTGCAATTGAGTAGAAAAGTTAACTTTTTTAAACTTTATACTACTTCACCAATGTGACATCCAAAATCAGTGCATTCACAGTAGCTGTGATGTTAGTGCATGTGGAATATGTCGGTCCTAAAACCTTTGGCTGCATATTCAATGCCTCTTTCATTGAGCTCCAATGTACTCAATATTTAATGTACTTTACCACCTTTAGCACCCCCATGTTTTATGTTTCAGTGTGCTGCAGGTCACAGTTCAGCTTTGTTTCAAAATGACATAGAATCATACCTTCACATTCTTTTCCTTGTCATGTTGCTCACTTTTTTCCCCAAGCACAAACAGCGTCTTTAATCCTGAATTATTCCATTGTTCAAATCAAGTTGAAGCAGTTGATGTCACAGCTGACACACTGCAAAGCCTCAGGTGGATTTCTCTGCTGGTGAGACCTATTTGGTGGTAAATGTGATGGATTAAACCCAGCAAATATTTCCTCACTTTGTGTCACCCTTGTCATGATTTATCACTGCCTCCACTTTGACTCATTGGAGCTGCTCTCATATGGCACATGTATAGGCTCTTACCTGATGCTCAGCACACTAGTTTGCTATTCATGGTCAGTGATGCTGTCTCATCTGCTTCCATGGAAACTAAGCCACAATGATAAGGAAGTGAGAATGAAGCTGACAGGGAGTAATCCAGCACATCCATCAGGATATTAGGTTCAACGCAGGACAGACTGTATCCATATATATATGTTTACTATCACTAATTTATTCAGAATAAGGACTATACTACATGATTTCACATCCAGTGGCATCTGTTTGATTGTATCTCCGCCTACAAGCTAACGTGGTCCCAGACTTTGAGTGAGTGGACCGCCCTCTGATCGGAGGATTGGTCGTTTGAATCAGGACCTCTGCAGTCAATGTGTCCAAACATTCTTGGGCAAGAAACTATTCCCAAAATTTAGTGTTCATGTGTAAATGTGTGTTAATGGCTTCCTTACGCTCAACTTACTACAAATACACTATATGAATGCAAGTTTATTTACCATTTATCATACAAGTGTAACATATGGAGACAGGTTTCAGTTTTGAAACCAACTTCCAGTCCAGAAAATCAGATATCTTACCTGAAATTAAAACTCATTAAAATGTACAAAAACAGCCTCATGCAGTGAATCCCACGTCTGTCTCTCTGGTGTGCATGCACTCATCTCCAGCCTTGTCTCTCCAGGCAACGGAAGCCAACTCTGTTTTGGTTTGGTTGGTTTGGTTTGGTGCTTAAATATCCTGATACCTGCAGTGTTTGTGTCGATGGGTGAATGTGAAAAACATGAAGCACTTCGAAGAGGCAGGTAGAGTCCATTAACCAAGTCCATACTAAGTGAACCCTCAAATACCATTAGTAATCACAGATAACGCAATATGCACAAGCTACGATAACTTTGTATAATCATCCACCCACCATAAAAAATTCTAACTCAATGATCATCAATCAATGCCATGGCTTCAGTGATCTTAACCCCTTAATGCCGATCGTTGCGAATTCACATCACACCACCTGCATTCAGACTGCTGCTGAGATAGCATCAGCTTGAAAGCAAAAAACACAAATACTTCATTTTTTTAAATATTAATTTCAAATGAATTCAGGGGTAAAGGGGTTAATGCTCTTTTTATTGTTAAAACATGTTTAGAACTCGATGTCACCACAACAAACTACTTCAGTCTTTTCAAAATCACTCATTTGGGAAATCCTCTTTGGATAGACAGGATCAATAAGGCTACATCTCTAAGAAAACCTCCAGTAAATAAAAAATAAAGAAAAGTCCTTCAAACAACTTAAAGATGTATGCAAACTATGCAGATCTGGCTGGATGAAGAGATGCCAATTAGTAGGTGCACCAAATCAACTCTGCATCATGAGGGAAGTGCAGAGAGGCCAGTTATTGCATTCATTGTCGTATTTGTTGACAAAATAACAAAATGATTATCTCAGCCAAGGAGGTTTATGCAAAAACTCGTAGGTAGATTCCAACAGGAGGATGAGGAATGGACCAAGCTAGAACCCATTAAATTTTGGTGCAGATCCTAATAATGAGGTTTGGTTTTTTTTTCTTTAATATAAGTGTGTAGAAAGCCATGAATGAGCGGGGCTCTGCCACCAATACTGTATCTAGATTTACCTTTCATTGATCAAAAAGTTTTTGGGTTGTTTTCAATACCACTGAGCCAGCAACAGCATTTTAATTCATCCATCCATCTGTCCATACCACTCTTTTTATCCTGATATCTCAGGAACACTTTAAGGGAAATTCCTCAAATTTGGTACAATCATTCTCTTGGTCTAAAAAAATGAACTGAATAAATTTTGGTGGTCAGTAGTCAACAGATACTATTAGCTCTCATCAATCCTATGCTTGTGAACACAATATCTCAGGAACAATTTAGGGGAATTTCTCAAAAATGAGGGATAAATATCCATTTGGACCCAAGGATGACATTTGTTGACATATTATTAATACACAATATTCACTGTATAAGTAAGACAGATATTCAAGCTAAATTACTTTCTGTTCAGTCCGTACTAATCTCATGGAGACAAAATTGATATGTTGCAATCTGAAGAAGCAAACAACTCATCAGAAAACAAATATTTGCTACAGCAATAGTTCCTTCAGTTCCTGTAATATGAAGTGACTATAAGAAGGAAACATTTATTTATGCGGAATCATGAGGGCAAACATGGTATTTTCACAGCTTGGAATAGAATCACTAATATCTGCAGTTATATTCATGACTTTAGTGAGGAGTTATAGTTTCATTGGTAGGTCTGTGTATGGAGTTTGTTCATATTTAAAGTGACATCTGTCCCTGCATGATTTTTAGTGGCAGTGACACGACACTGAGTGGAGTGCATGAGAGACATCAGTAAGAAGAGTCTGACACATGACGGGTGAGAGTAGCTCTGAGGACCAAGAAGGACTGTATCATCACATGTTGAAAAGAGTGAGGCAGAAAAGCACAGCTGAGACCTTTCTGCAGCTCAGAAATAAGAACACAGCATGCCCTTTACTGTCATCACTGATAGTTACAGATAGAATCCTTCAATGATAAGTCTCATGTAATATGCAGAATTTTATCAGCTGAAGTTAATATCTGCAGAACCAAAGATTTTGTGTTGGACTAAAATGTTTTAACCATGGATGTTGCTGCAAAGTAGCCACACATTTTTTTTTTTTTTTTTTTAAAAAAAAGCTGCATTCCAGGGCTTACGTCTGGATAAAAACAAAAAAAGAAGCTATGACTAGTCTTAACGGTGGATCACTCGGCTTGTGCATCGTTGAAGAATGCATCTAGCTGTGAGAACTAATGTGAATTGCAGGACACATTGATCACCGACACTTCGAACACACCTTGCGGCCCTGGGTTCCTCCCGGGGCTACGTCTGTCTGAGGGTTGCTACGCCATCAATCGGAAAATGAAAAGCAGTACGGTGGAGGGTCGCAAGATGTGGCGCGGCGACGAGGGACCCTTCCCCGGAAGCGTCTCCACTCCGCCGCCGGCTCTTTTGATCTTGATTTTCAGTATGAATACAGACCGTGAAAGCGGGGCCTCACGATCCTTCTTCGGTTTTAAGCAGGAGCTGTCAGAAAATGTACCATAGGGATAACTGGCTTGGGGCGGCCATAGCAATGTCGCTTTTTGATCCTTCGATGTCGGCTCTTCCCATCATTGTGAAGCAGAATTCAGCAAGCGTTGGATTGTTCACCCACTAACGTGAGCTTCGTTTAAACCATTGTGAGACAGGTTAGTTTTACCCTACTGATGATGTGTTGTTGCAATAGTAATCCTGCTTAGTACGAGAGGAACCGCAGGTTCAGACATTTGGTGTATGTGCTTAGCTGAGCAGCCAATGGTGTGAAGCTACTATCTGTGGGAATATGAATCAGAATCAGAATCAGAATACTTTATTTATCCCCCAGGGGAAATGGTTTCAAATTCCGTAAAAGCGAAGAAACAGACCAGAACTCTCACGACCAAACTTGTTCGGAGAGGGCACAGCTTCAAGAAGTAAGAGCAACAAGTATGAAAAAAACTGAGAAAAACTAAGACGAAGAAAAACTATGAAAACTAAGAAAACAAACAGGAGCGACTGCAACAGGCTGCACGCACGGTCAGCGCATGCGCATGACTGAACGTCTCTAAATCAGAATCCGGCCTAGAAGTAACGATACTCTAGTGCCGTGGAGCTTCTGTTGGTCTCAGATAGCTGGCTTAGGTCAGTGAGGAGAGTCGCTTGTGACTGGGTTGGGGCGCGGCCGGACGATGGCTGCCCCTCTCCTGTCTCGCGCCGCACGTTTGTGGAGACGACCTGAATCTGGGTCAGGGTTTCGTACGTAGCAGAGCAGCTCCCTCGCTGCGATCTATTGAACGTCAGCCCTCGATCCAAACTTTTGTCGGACTGTGGGTGCAGGCCCCACCCGACCCCCCTCCTTCCCCTTCTGTGTTCGGGAGACGACAAGGGGCCGCAGACAGTCGGAAAGAGCCACCGTAGACCCAAGTATAACACGGAGTACCAGGGGCACAGGTTGTAATCTGGACTTCCAGGGGCACGACTATGCAGCCAGGGTGGTTTTTTGGTTTGATATGCAGGTGGGGTGCTTAAGTGTGGGTCCGCAGGCTCGGCCGGTGGTCCAGGTTAAGGAAATGCTGTCATCATCAGCATGAAATTTTTGTTGATAACTAAAATTTGTTTCATAGATTATACTGACTTTGATCTTTGTTTGTATGATATGTTCCAGTTAATAAAGTCCAGATCACACATTGAATGTGAATGAAATGTTGGCAAATCAAACTTGGCTTCACAACATGCTCACTACTTGTTGCCAGTAGGTGTCACTATAATTAAAACAATTTTGGCAGGTAATTGTCTTTATGTTGGGACTCTGATCAGTCATTTTGTTTAATGTAGATTTCATGATGCTTGCAAAAGTTACACTTTTATGATAAAAATACAAAAATTTGCAACCTTGCCACAGAAAAAAACATGCCATCAAACAAAAAGCCTTAATCAGATCACGACCAAATTCGAGGTCATTGCGGTCAATGTTAAGTTACAGAAAGTGTAAATTGTGGAAAAATGAACAGTAAAATAGCTGACTTCCATTTGCATTTTATGTCAATGCAGTAGACTTTTTTATACATTGTGTTGTGATTGTGGTCTACACTCCTCAGTGTAGAATGTTAGACCTTCTTTAAGATTGTTGTGCTTTAAGATTGCCTCACAAGAATTCTGCTGAAGAATGATTCCCAGGTCAGGGCCTTTCTGTGCAGAGTTTGCATGTTTTTTCCGGGTACTCCAGCTTCCTCCCAGTGGTAGAAAATGAACGAATGAATGAATGCCTGCATAGACACTTCAGTGCAGAAGGGAAGTGATTTCAGCATACCAGGATGCATCCAACTCACTGGTGTTGTAACCAAACTGACCAGATGGGCACAAGAGAACTAGTAGTGCTTTGTCTGGACCTTGTCAATGCATATAAATCAACTCTGCATAAGCTTGTGGAATTGGCCCTTATCAGAAACCATGTCTCAGAGAAGATCAGAAATATCGTCCTTGTTCATTAAGACAACTTAAATCTTTAGAGTGTGTCCTCCAGGACTTCAACATAAGCATAGCATTGTCTAAAGAAGGGTATCATCATAGGCTGCACAACTTCCATGTCCTTGTTTGCATTGCACATGAATATGCTTGTGAAATCAGTAGAAGTGGAATGTAGAGGTCCCCTGTCCAAATCTGGCACCCAACAAACCCCAAATCAGAGCATTCATTGATGACCTGACATTCAACATAAGTGCCTGGTCGCACTTGGGTCCTCCATAGCCTTACATGGGCAAGAATAAGCTTCAAGCCTGCACAATCCAGGTCACTCGTCCTTAGGAAAGAAAAGGTGACAGTCTCTCAGTTTCTTTTCTCTCTCGAAGACACCAAGAGACCATCAGAGACAAAAAAGCTTGTCAAGAGCTTAACACTTGGCTTCCACTGTGGATAAGTCAGGGCTTCCTGGAAAATTCAAGTCTGGCTTCACCAGCGTATTATCCCACCCTGACTTCTCTGGCCAATACTGATCTATGAAGTCCCAATCTCCACCGCGGAGAACTTTGAAAGGAAGATCAGCAGCATCCTGTGCAGGTGGCTGGGCCTGCTGCAGAGTCTAAGCCCCATACAGGGTATTAACAATGTATTAACTTCTTCTCAGCAGTGTGGCAGAAGAGTTTATGGTCACCAGAACTAGAGGAGTCCCCCTCTACCAAGATTCCCCCGACGCCAAGACCTCTGCAGCTGGTTCAGAACAGGAAGAAAGTGACACACTCAAAAGACAGTCAAGTGAGTTGAGCCAAGGCTGAGACGTAACATCTTGATGGGTAGTGTGGCTGCTGGGCAGCCCGGGCTTGGGAGTTATCCAAATCCATGCTAAAGTAAAACCACGGGAAAGGTGATACGAAGCTGACCCAGGAGGATGTAAAAAAATATTGTATTTTTGATTTTGAAGATATAAAGAAGTATTCAGAGATTATAGTACATCGTACTGTGTGGGTGGACTATACTGATTCAGTCTGTCCCTGAACAACTGTGGAGACATTGTGATTTTGCTTTGTGTTAAACTGCCCACCCATCCATTTCCCTGTACAGTACAGTATATTCTCGTCCCTGAAAAGTGGCTGAATGCTGCAGAGCTTTTCCATCAGGCTTTAAGAAAGAAAGGGCATCTGAGAGAGCACTTCCACTGACATATATGTGTCATACATTGTTTATGAGGCACTTCACTAAAGGAAAGGCTTTCTATACTTTTTTCTTGGGTGTCACGGGGATTAGGACTAGAGTATCCCATCTACCCATTTCTGTTGAATTCTGCAGATGGCCAAGATGCAGCTAAGATTAGCTTTATTATTTATTAAAGCTCACGGATTCTAAATGTCTTCAGAAAAATGCTCTGTCTATCTTTATCTGTACGTGCATGTGCAGATTCTCCCCAGCCTCGTGAGAAGCAATGAAGAGTCATTTTGATCTTTGTCCTACTAAATAGCATTGACAAACAAATAGATATTTTGAATTGTAATTGTACTTAATTAAACAAAGACAGCATCAGGTGTGCTTCCTGCATTATGTCAGACACAGGAAGCTGATAGCTTTCTTTACTATCGAGAAAGAACCAGGCTTCAAACTTGTAACTGGATATAATGGTTGGTGTTGTTGTTGTTTTTGTCTTCTTTTTTTTTTTTTATAATTTTGAAGTGTTTTTTATGTCAGTAGGACTAATATTCAGGGTCCAATAGTCTCAAATGTGTGTTTATTACGGCCAGTCTGTTTTTCCAGTTTTATTTTGGAATTCTGTTGTGTCTTAATCCCCATGTCCTGTTAGGTTTTCTTCCCTCCTGTGTGATTGCTTCCCGTCCCTAATGTGTTCCAGCTGTGTCCAACTGTCTCTCCCTCTTTTTGTATTTAAGCCACGTGCTCCTTCCCTCCTGTGCTTGTCTTTTCAGTTTCCTGTGAGCGTTTCAGCAATATAATCCTTGTGAGTTTCCTTGCGTATGATCTTGATTGTTAATGGGTTTCTGAGTTTTGCCTTTGCGGATTTGTTCCTTTGCCTGCCTATTCTGATTTCCTGGTTATAGACCCTTTTTCCAAATTAAACGGTTTTGATTAAGAAACTCCCCTGTGTTGCTCTTCATTTGAATCCACCATTTTGGTTCAAGATAATGAGTGGACATACTGAAAATGAAAATGAATAAGACGAAGAAAAATTGGTCATTTTCACAAGTAGTAACCAATAGTTCTTATTGATCACCAACACAAAGATTTCTGTTGTGTTGTTTTTAATTAATGGTAATGTTAAATGTATTCCTTTGTGTCATCTCCTGCTGACTGTGGCAATAGTCCCAAAATTTAAGCAAATATCTTCTTAACTTTTTTCCTGCTTTCTGTTGCTGACAACAAGAAGAAATTGTTTTATACAGTGTCTTATTGAGTCAAAAAAAACACATGTTTCACTGTAGGTATCTACTCCATATTGTCAGTTACTTGCGCTGTTTTCAGTATAGTTGAGAAAAAAAAAAATCCAACGTTTTAACTCACTGCTGTTGTGCTGTTGCATTGTATAGCTTTGATGATTTAAATGGTCCTAACAAATGAACTCCATACTGGAGTCATTTTTAAAAAAAACATATGTATTTTGTGAACTTTTAGATAATAACAATAGGAGTGTAAAGTACCAAAATTTTCCTTTATGGTGTAAAAGAAAGGCTGGTTGATCTTATAGTCTCACTGTATGTGATCTCACAAATGGTCAGTCATGGCATTACATTAAATTTGTAACACCTCATAAATATAACAATATGCTCGGCTTTTAGCTAACAAACCGTGAGTGTCCAGGCTGCAGGAACAAACCCACCCACACTTTTTATGATTAGCATCATGGCTTTTTGGCTGCAGTGTGTTTTGGTCTATTGAGGGTCACTTTGTAGGAAAAGTTATTAGCACCACATTGTAAAATGGAATAGTTGTTCTGTGATTTTGAGACTCTCTTGCTGTAAGCAGAATTTCTGCTGCTGTCCTTGATATTATGAGTACATGTCATCTGAATCTGTTCAATGAATTATTAAATGTATCTGATACTCTAATAAGAAGTAATTTATAAAGCTTTTTACAGAATGATCTCAGAATTTAGATAATTTAGATCATAAAAGTAAAAGAACTAGAGTAATAGAATAATAGAAGTAATAGAACAATAGATATGAGTCAAAGTTTACCTGCACCTTACCATACCTGTCTTAATATACAAACTTATGTTGCACCTGTACACGTATTATAAGACTTTTAAATAACCATTTTCCTTTTTTGTCATGCCTGGAGGTCAGGTACTAAGATCACATACACACCTGCAGTATATAAACCCCAGTCCTGCAAGTCACTCTTTGCTAGACTGTCTACTGAATGGCTCTTCTCCAGACCTCCATTTCTACCTGTCTGCCTGCCCGCTTCTTTACTGTAAGAGGATACCTGTTCATTGACTTTAAATATAACTCCTACTAGTACTACCTACCCCTTTTAAATACCAAAGTCGGCTCTTTTAATTATTTCGTTTTTCGCTTCTGCGTTTTTGAGCTTCACTATTTTGGTAAAAAATACTAATATTTAAACCTAATAATTTAACATAATTTTGGAACCAAAGACAGCCCACTGAGCAGCTAATCTGTGTGGAAGTTTCTATTTTGAGCTCTTGGAGAAAGATATATATCAGCCAGTAATATTTACAGTATGTTAACGTTTACAGATGTATATTCGCAGATCTAAGTAAACTTCAAATAGCAATGTCAAACAGATGTTAATCTGTTATTGTCATGTTGTTGTGTTCTGTACAAGTGACATCTATTGCATGTCAGTCCGTCCTAGGAAGAAGGATCCCTCCTCTGTGGTTCCTCCTGGGTTTTCTTATTTTCCCCATTTAGGGTTTTTTAAGTTTTTCCTCAACCTGGTTCGAGTGTGTAAGGGCAGAGGGTACAGTCCGTCTGATCTGTACAGTTTGTCAAAGCCCAGTGAGACGTGTGTAATTTGTAATTTTGGGCTATACAAATAAAACTTAATTTGATTTGATTTGATAAAATGTTCTCCGAGATAGATTTCTCAACAGGTGTAAAAAATAAGCCTGACCCAGCCTGACTTGTGTGAGTTGAAGCCCAAGCCTGAGCTGTCCAAATTCATCAATACTGAGCCCAAGCCTAACCCAAACCAAGACAAGGGTTGGATATTAACAGAAAACACTGCGCAATTTCCATGTTTGCTTTAATGTTTCCACATTAAGCAAACAATACAACTTCAACTTAAACATTCATAACTTTCTAACATTAACACTTAAATGTTAAGTAGATTAATAAACCTAAGAAAAAAACAAAAAACTTGTTCTGACTTGTTCTTGTTTTGACTTGTTCTGTTTTTGTGACAAAAAATAAACATAGCCAGCTTTGTGTTTTGCTAAATTATTTTCTTAAATATTTGAAAATTGAACTTAAGAGTAATCAAATTACATCACATATGCTGTCACAGGCCTCACCTCATGAAAGGCTAACAATATTCTGTGGAGGAATAATAAAGACACCACAGTGTCAGGTTTGAGGGGTTTTCTCCTTTCCTTGATTGTATAGCCTGCCACTAAAGACCTACTTGTTTACAATCTTTACAAATTAGCAGAACTTCAAAATGAGCCAGAATCAGCACCATGGAGAGTGTAGAGTGATCACTCACTGTCTGCTCAAACAGTTACTCTATCACAGTCACAGTCAGGTCAGGACAGTCAAGACTGATCAATTAGTACATTTTTTTGACCAAGCTTGGGCCGGTCTCGTGCTGGAATTGAGAACTCTACTCCAAAAGTATTCAGGAAAATGCAAAAACCACATACTTATTGTCAAGAACATGCCAAACCAAAACCCTAACACTAACTTGTATAGCTCTGGTGGTTTTACGGTCTGCAGCCACAAGGGATGTTCTGATTAAAATCAAGTGATTATTTGAATATCCAACCTGGACAGTGCAAAAAATGTATGTTTGTGTAAAATCTTGACTAGCTGGAAACCCAGCAATAGTGGGGGTCAAACTGGAAGTCAACTGACCATTTGTGAATATGTGAATGGTTAACACATCAGTGTGAATGATTAATGCATCAGTGCCTTATTTAAGGGCACTTCGACATGATAACTGCAGGATTAGGGTTAGGTTAACCACTGCTGCCCATCATCTCATGAACAAAACAGACAATATTATGGAACGAAGCAAAACCTCAGAGCACAGTGTGATGTTAAAAACAATAAAAACTTAATTTTCCTGGAGTGTTTTTTTTTTTTTCCAGCTCATTAGTTCTGAATGGTTTATCAAGGGCCCTTGTGACACAGCCCGGCACAGATATTACACCCTTTGGTGTCAGAGAGAGACACAAGGATTTAATATAACTTCACCAAAGCGACGTAGACATTGTGCAACGGAAAAGGACATATTTCATTGCCCCTGACACTGAAGGGAAGGTTTAGAGCCAAGGGTGACTTCTGTCTCTAGATGTGCCAAAACATCAACTGACAAGCTGGGATGGGAAAAGTTTGAAATGGAATGCTAAAATGCATAAAAGCTGAGTTTTCAAAAAAACGGACAAGTGAACAAGGCCAAACTCGTTGTTCTGCTGCTGCTGAGGTATCATCTCTCTGTCTTCTCATCAATTTATGTATTACTATGTTCTTCACACCCGTGTTGAGTTGGCCTCTCTTTCTTTTGCAAAAAGAAAGAAAGACTTCTTTATTTCTTTTTACAATTGTGTGTCCTCAGAGCATTATGTGCAGGAACTACATAGTGCCCAGGGCAACTCACCTCTCTACAGTGTGACAAAGTGCCCTGGATGACAATGCTGTTTTATCAACTCCATGTTGTATAAAAACATATAAATCCTGTCAATCCAGGACTGTTGACTCGGTGTGACAGATGGTCAGCACATTTTGTTGGCTCTGCAGAAGCACACACTGTTATTGTGCTGTCTTGCAGGGTACCTGCACCCCAAGCTGATGACTGTGTTGCTGATGGCATGAGACTCTATGAGGATTTGTATCGAATCACATACTAACTGCCCCTGGATGTCAGTTCTCCATCCAGGATTTAACAGAGTGATGGCTTATCTAGGCTAACAGTGGCACACATATTCCTGTTTGTATTAGGTCATAGTTTTTAGATTAGGAGTAAAAGCATCGGATTGGGAGATAATTCAAGTTAGAAAAAGATTCAGTACAGCAGCAGTGGCATCTTTTCGACTATAATTGCCAGGACAGAAAAATGTTTCTACGTCATGAAGTGAAGGTTTTAAATTAGAGGCTCATAATCTATGTTCAGAAACCATTGCCCTTAATGTTATTTTTCTAAAATAACTGAAAATTTTTACAAAAATGAAACTTGTGATTGCATTGGCCCGCTCCATGCGGAGGAGAGTCCCCACTAATATCTCACCTGAATAATGAAGGGTATCTCCGGTTAATTATATCCCTAAAAATTAGGGATATTGTGTATTCGTGTCAGCATAAAGCAGGCTGAATCTTCATCTTTTACACACTATTAGATACCCATGAGATCTGGAGCTCATTAGATTTTCAGCAGATTTTCAGATATCAGTATTGGCCGCCATATAAATATTGTTTATATAGCACTTTTCTAGTCATTTTCACCACTCAAGGCACTTTTACAAGACAGGTTATGCATTCACCTATTCACATTATGGCAGCATTGATTATCTTGCAGGGTGCCACCTGCTCATCAGGAGCATTAACCATTAACACACCCTTACACTGATGACACAGCTTCATGAGCAATTCGGGGTTCAAGGCACTTCGACATGTTAACTGTAGGGTCTGGGATAAAACCAGGAACCTTCTGAGATCACTGGCTGACTGCTCTACCATCTGAGCCACAGCCACCTAGATGGCATTTTATAAAAACTACTGTCACTGCTAATTTCAACCATATCTCCATCACTATGTGTCCAGTCTTCAAATGAAATGCAAATCAATCACAAGATCATTATGACACCATAATGTGTCTTCGGCTCTAATGCCAACTTTTTTATGACTGCCATTTTTGAATTTTTGGGGAAATACATATGCAGTCACATAGTTACTGGTTAGATTTGTATTATATTTACTAACATTTTAAAACTTGATTTTAAAGAATACAGTTGACTTTCAGTTTTACCTATACTGAAATTATTTCCCATTAGCTTTGAGACTTATATTGTGTAAGTTAGAAAGTTGGTAGATTTAGGACAGAGGGGACTTCTGAGATTTTGTTCTGTTTGAGATGAGCCATGCCAGAATTGATCCCTGGAGATCGTTGGACAATGAATGCTGGTTAAGTTCATCTCAATCCACACATGAGCAGTGGTGAGAAATGACCAACTGTCACTTGATCAAAGACCTGTTTGGTTTAGGTTATTTTTTATTGTTGTTGTTTTATCGAAACATATTTCTGATGGAATTGTAGAGATTTTAATTGATTTTAACTGAAGCTACAGTTGTGAAGCTTTGGAACCCCTGCACTCCAGTTCAAATCGAATAAGCTTTAATTTCACTATTCTTAAGTATTTGTTCTTTTTTTTCCTAAAACGTCTACTTAATGTCCATTTAAGGGCAGAAATCTTATATGAATTATTATATTTATAATGATATGAAACTAAGAGTCATAGTGTCTGCCATGTGCGCACACTATTGCTATTCAAGTTTTATAAAAATTCGGCACTGAATTGATTTTGTCTCCAACTGGTTACATCCAGTTCAATCAGGAGAGACTAATTTAAAACTAAAAGCTCTAAAGATCCATTTCAGGCTAACAAGTCCCATTCAACATACCAACAGCTTCCCGCCTCCTCTGCTCTTGGTTTATTTGAAGCATTTGTAGAGGGAGCAAGCAGGGAAGGAATCACTTTGGAAAGAGTTGTCTTTAGGACTGAAACTGAACATGTAAAGAAAATGTGAGGTGTGTCAAAGCATAACAGAAGAGGAACAAATGTGAAAGAAGCATGTTCAGTTGAGCTCCTTTTATTTTGTAGTCATACGAGTCATTACCTTATGTCATCATCCCAAAAGGTTCAATTAGTGTCATATTTTTTTCCAACTTACATGACAGAACAGAAGCCATTGTCTCCTAAAGCACCAGAAGGGCTGTTAATGATATTATGCTAACTATGCTGTATATGCAAATGCATCTGTTGCAGTAATAACTTGTATACTTGTAACAAAGCTCACTCTGAACTCAGGAGAAAATCATTAAATTTAACAAGAGCACTTGTTTGCAAGTGCTCTTGGTTCGCAACCCAACAATTGATTTTGTCTGAGACACCTGCTTAAAATGTCTTTACAGTCCAACATACAGGAGAAAATAATAGAAAACTGAAAAATATATATACTAATTACATGTACGGTAAATTTCACTGCTGTTTAATTGTTACTTTTTTTTTTTACATTGAGCTATTTATATCCATTAAATTTAGTTTTTCTCAAATATATACAGTTATATAGTTATAATATTTTTAAAAGGCCTCCATCAGACATTGATGATGACAAAGATTTAATTGTTTTTTAAATAAAAAATCCTTTAAAGTTAATAATACTGCTTTTACTTGATACTTTCACTTAAAAGCTGTACGTACAGTATGGATACATTTATCTATATGAGTGTCTTGAGAATGAGACTCCATGTCTCAATGAGATTACCTGTATAAACCAATTAGAGAAAAAAAATATAGTAATATCACAAAGACTTGCTCAGCAGCAGTATGTGAGGCGGCAACCTCATATAACATTTAAAAAAGGACAAATACAAAATGTCAGTGGAAGGCAGATTTCATAGATTTCAGATTTCAGATTTCATTCTTTCATATCAATTAGTTGAGCAGTTGGATTGCATGAGAGGGAAGTGGCCTTTTATCTATTCTTCACGTGCATGGAGGCTTTTCCACTGATTTCACTCTGTAAAGGAAGACAGTGGGTGAGTGTGTCTTTGAACCTCTTGTTCTATGTTCAGTTAAACAAGTACTGTCAGCACACTCAGATAGATATCAGTTTAACATTAACTTTGGAGAACAGTGTATTTTCTCAATGATGATTGCATGAACAATGGCAATCTGAGGGGATACTAAATCATATCACTCTCGCTACATGTGAGTCTAAGTGTGTGTGCCATTGGTCACATGATTTGCTTATTTTCATTTATAATTCAACCATTCAAACACTTCCAGTTTCAAGTTTCATCTCCATTGCCCAGATTTCTGTTGCTGTGCCCTATTTATCCCTTTCTGTGAGATCAAGTATCTAACCATCTTTGGCCTACTAAATCTGTGTTTCAGGTACTGACGGGGTTTTGCAGCAATGTTTTTGATTAACCATTAAGCTGATGCAACGTGACATCAAGAATAACTAAAAAATACACAATAGTGACTACCTACCTAAACACTGTTGTAGACCTTGTCATGGAAACAAGTTAACTCATGTTTACTTTAGCCTCTAAAATGGGACACTGTGTAAAAGCGACTGTAATTCCCACAGTAAGTAATTAATGCAATATTCTTGTGATATCCTGAAAGTCTTCACTTTGGTCAACTATCCTGTGTTTTTTCCAAATATTTATGCAGCCAATGTTACATCTGATCATACAGCTGCTTCTAAGGTATTCAAAGATATGTCAGCACTAGTTAAGATGAATGTTGTCTTTGTTAAGTAGAATTATACCATTAAAAAGTTCAGAAAATTGTTACAACTAGGGCTCAATAGAGCAATGACTTTTTCAGCATGGCTACAGAGTAGAAGAGAAAGATAAGATATGATAAAGCTTTATTGACCCCTCACTGGGGAAATTCCTGTGTCACAGCAGTACAAAGGTCAGAAACAAGGGAAACAAGGGGTTCAGTGTCATTAACCACCAATTTTTGAAAAATAGAAATAAATAAACATAAGAATAAGAAGAAAACATAAGATCAATACAAAAGAGTAATTATAGCTATATATTCACACTAATTACACCTTCCAATATACAGTCAGGGTGGATAAATGGTCCCGTGTTTTTAATGCAAATGTTTGAGCGAATAAATATAGAAATATTGCACAATAAAAAGGTACATGACAGTTTCAAACCTGTGGTTGTTCTTATTGTCCTTTCCTTAATGCCGAGTAATAGGATGCTCTTGGATGTTAGTGAGAGCAGGCACATACAGCTCTGCATTGACACAATTGGAACAGATCATATGGAGCTCACAGAGGAATACAATAGAAAGAAGCAGGTTCATTGTGAGACTACTCTGAGACTAGTAACCTTGTATCTGGAAGAGATCCTGTCACATTTTGCTTTGTAAAATGTTGCAAACTACTAAATCTTCAAGAGAACAACTACATTTGGACCTTTTTTACTGTGTCTATGATTTCTTACAGCCTGTTTACTGCCTTCACTTTAAGCTTATTCCATTATGCAGACGATGAAAGGCAAAAAGATACCATGAACATCATCAGATCAAGTCCATCATCATTCATTTTGTCATCAAAGCCCACGTGTCAGGTAAGAGGTAACTCACATAAACGTGCACAGGCTGCAGTGAAAGCACCTGGGCCAGTAAAGAGAGACCAGGTCACTGAAGAACAAGAGCAATCAGTCAGTTGTGCTGTGCAGCCGGCAGGCTTCGGTACATTCCTTCTGTATATGACAGGCTTTTACGCATCAAGGGAGAGGCTTAGAGGGGAAGGAAGAGGATTTTACAATACATGAGCCTACATCAAGTTACTTACGGCGCAGCTAATCAGCTGTGCTGCAGCTCATCAGTGGATAGAATATAAACCTAATCAAGTGCTCCAAAAGCTTGCTGTTTTTTATTATAGCACTCAGCTAAATGTGAAGCCAGAGAAGTGCTAAAGTCATAACTGAATGCATCTTGGGTGCAGTCTACCACAAAACAACTGCCTTCAAAGGTATCCCTTTCATGCTTCATTTCTGTATCCACGCTCCCATCAACCCCTAATACCTTTTGCACAGCCAATTAAATGTGGCCCTGTTGCACATCTCTGTTTATATAACATTCAGGCACATTAAGGCAGGATCAAAATGAAATGAAGGAAGTAACAGTCTACCAAGCATACATATGCGATCCTCACTTAAAAGATTTTAAAGCATCTCAGAGCAGCTAGAAGAAAAAGAAAACAGACGAACAATCAAAAATTGTGGAGACAAAAGGTGTCTATAATAATAAATAAAAAATAACCCTTATTTTATTTTATTCAACTTGTCATCTAGAAATCAGATTAGGGCAGCATTACAAGGTAATTTCTGTATAAACAAACAAAAACCATGTTGGATGATATTGCACAATCTTTGTGTAAAAATGACGCCAGAGTGTTTTAGTAGTCTGACACACTGAGACTAACAAAGCGAAAGGTGACTGGCAAAGAGAACTGATTTACCGTGCCTCTGTATATTAGGCTGTCATGTCTTGCTCCAATGTGAGCAACATTCATTATTTTATTTCATATCCAATATAGTGGTGTATAGGGGCAAAATGAAAAGAACTGTGTCATTGTCCATATACTTCTTGACCTAGCTTTAGTAAAGGAAGGGTTGCCACATATATTTAAACCTTGTTTTCCCAGAAATGTGTCATCAGATTTTTTCCATTAATAAAGTAATGGTAAAAAAACAAAAAACAAAGTCAGCTTTCAAAAGAGGGGGTTATCTCTTCTTCCAAACTTTGAGAATGATTTTCTCTGCATACTGTATTGACAAGAACTACCAATGACCTACAGTTTCAAGCTGTTGTGACCAGCCCTAAATAGCCATTTCATCTACTTCCCTTTCCTCCTGTGTCATCTTCCATCATTTATATCCACTTAACACTGGTAAATTTGTATTTTAGTGGTGTGGTCTTTGTTAGTTAAAGTGTAATGATAATGTATAATATAATTGGGTTTAAAAAGATATCTTTTTTGTTTCATATGAAGTGTCTTATATCCCAGATAATGGGCATAGAAACTGAATCTATAGATTTCAAATGAAGAATGAAGGCTGAATGTGTATTTTCAAAGAACTACAAAAACATAGGCATGGTCGCCATTGTCATGGTGTTAATTAACCCAATAACTGACACAGGAATTTTTCTCCATATCACATAACCCTTGATCAAAATGGCTTCAAAAATAGCTAAAAAAGGAGAATTTTGGACGCTACAGTTACATCTAGTACAATTTGCACTTTATTGTAAATAGTTGAAAACAGTATTACAAATTGCATATGTGTAGAGAGAGCGAGAGAGAGAGAGAGAGAGAGAGAGAGACAGATAGCTTTAGTTATTCATATCCTTGCACTATCCACTAACTGTCTGGAAGCGTCATATAATATCTGACAGGTGAAACAATGGCACATTTATTACGCTTGGTGTTTGCACTGGGACCTCGTGTAACAGCTGTTCATGTGTCTAATCCAGCGGTTTCTCACTGCACTTTCATTTTCCAGCCAGGAGAAGGGAGTTTTTAAATTCACACATTTTTATACCTCGTAATCTCATCCCACAAGGAGACGACAGTTGATTTTATTTTCATCCCCTTGTCAGCAGCCTCATTCAGGCTCCGCTGCCGTCTCCCATTCAGCTTACATGGTAAATGGTACCTTCCAGCTAAAAGCTAAAGAGGATAAAGGACACAACTCGTGGGATGGGGGAGCTAAACAACAGAGGAGTCTTCCAATTGTCTTTGGTTATCTTACAGGTTCAAAATAGACTATCTGAAATATTGCACCATCTGAGATTGCCTGCATGTATTTCCCTGGAACCCAGTGTCTCATCATTAAATTTCAATTAAAAGAGAGTCAGGGAAGTATAGCTGAACAGTTATTTAACTACGGGAGTTTATGAACAAGCTGCTAGGGTAATAGGAGTCATAGTTTTTATCTGTCCGTCTAGATATGTCGTAGGAATCTGAATTTTAGGAAGGCTCTTTAATCAAAAACTTAATGTTTTTCAACAGTTTTGCATTGGCCTTGAAATAAAAAGGCATAATAAAATCAATGTTCCAGTTCCTGAATTTTCTTACACCTGCATTAGCAATACCAAACATAGCTTGAAACATAGCTTACTAATCATTTGTATGATTGTATGATGGTTAAAACACGGAGAACAAACATGAGTATAGTAATAACTTGCAACACTTACACTTATAGTTCGATGGCAGTGGTGCCAGCTCTCTTTGTTCTAAGAAGAACCATTAGTAGTAGCTTGGGGAAACAAAATGTTACTTCCCCTGTCATCCCAGTGCTGATGCTGATGAGATGTGCACATGGTGTGATGCATTATGCTGACATATCAACTCAGCAAAAATGACTCTTCTCCCTCCCAAAGTCTGCGTAATAATGGGACATGTATACTGTACACACGAGCACTTTAAAAAAACTAAAAAATGGTAGAGCCTGACAGTAATAAAGTTAGATATCAGCAGAGAGAACAGAGAACAGAAACTATACAAATGTACATCAAATACAAGAGGAGAATGACATTACAATGGTCAACAGAGATATGTTCCCATCCAGGGGTACCCCAGGTTCTTCTTCTGCTGTGGCTGGTTGATATGTAGAGAGATTGTAGCAATGCCTTACACATTTCAAAAACTCATCCACATGTTGTTTTCTAACAATAGGGAATTATTTAGGTCTTACTGAAATGTAGAATGCATGAAATCTAGTCAGCAAGTGAGCAGAGGAGATGATATAGTTAGCTAGGTATAATGGATGAATGAATGAATAAATAATGACAATAATTATAATTATAACGTTTGGGTTTCAATGGCTGATGCACTTCCTTCGTATAATGAATCAAACCTTTCAGCACAGAGAAAGTTAGTACAGGGAACCAGTCTAAATAGTGCTATCTGAATGGTGATTGATCCCTGATTTTGATGGCTGATTTTTCTATACACATTACACTATGTAATATATTCATTTCATATTAAGAAGCAATATTTCCTGTTGTATCATAGTTAATTCTGTGTTTGACATAGGTTCTTATGCTACATCAATTCTCATTACCACCACAGTACTTTTTCCAGGCACTGCTTTATTTTCTCAAAGTGTTTTGAGTTAGTAGTCACGATACAGTGTGTGCATTTATAGAGATTGATTTTGTATACGGATGAGAAATGACATATGGCTTGAGTTGAATGCAATACATAATAATATGCCAGTCATTAATAATTACTACAACCAAACAACCTTGCTCTCATGGTCACATGATCATTGAGCATGTTTTTTGATGCCATTGGGCTAGAAATATAGCTTTTGATTTAGCTACTTACAAGAAGTGGAGCGCAATATAATACTTGGCGTGCTAAAGTTACAGGTTGAAATGTGAATACACTTACAATTCTTCCCTTTTACTGCCTTAATGAAGACCTCCGGTCTCCTATTTTCAGGGTGGGGAGGTTTTCTGGAAGGGAGGTCTTGTGGGAACATTCTGTTCTTCGATTTTTCTCTTTCTTCCATGGTTCTGATCATGTAATCTATTATGCTTCTTTCGTCTACTACAATTTCTGGTTTTTCAGGTGACATGGTTGGTATCGTATATCTTCTTCCATGTATTATTTCAAAAGGAGTGAGTCCTGTCTTACCAGGAGTTATCCTTAAATGAAATTGGACAAGTGGTAGACATTCTACCCAGTTTTGCCCTGTGGTTTCCATTACCTTCTTTAATTTTAGCTTGACTGTCCTGTTTGTTCTTTCTACTAATCCAGCGCATTGTGGATGGTATGCACAATGATTTTTTAATTTTATTTGTAGTCTATCAGCCAATCGTGAGATAATGGCATTTACAAAATGTGGTCCATTATCGCTATAAATTATTTCTGGTATGCCGAATCGTGGTATTATCTCTTTTATTAAACACTTTGCCACCGTTAGGGCATCATTGTGTTGACAGGCAATTGCTTCAGTCCATTTAGAGTATGGATCTATAATAGTTAAACAGTATCTTTTGTTTTGGCATTTATTTAATTCAATAAAATCCATACAGATATGTTGGAACGGGTATTGTGGTTTTGGAAAAGCATGTCTTTTGGTCTCTCGTTCCCCTGAGCATTGTATTTGCAGCACGTAATACAATCTCTACAAAATTTTTTAGAGTAGCTTGTGAATCCATAGGTGTACACATCCCTCCTGTTGAGACATGTTAACCCATGGCTCAATAAAGCTGCCCAATAATACAGATTTTTTTTTTTCTTTCTTTTTTCTTTCTCCTTCTCCTTCCTTCCACTTCTCCGCTTCCTCACACCACATTACAGCACATTCATCTCCATTCTTCTGTAACTTTTTCTTATCTCCTTTTGCATCTTCCACTATTTTGTTTTTTAACTCGTGACAGGCTTATCTCCCTAATTTTCCATCGAAATCGTATTGTTTTTTCCATTTTGGTAAGTATCTCACACTATCCGGATTACGTGAATACATATATTTCGCATCTCCCTGCACGTTTTCTTTTTTAGTTTTAGATTTACTGTTACCCATTGTACTGTGTGTCTTTCTTCAACTGACAGTGAAAACTCCCCCGCTGCTTCAGACTGCACAGTTCAATCACTTTTTTTTTTTTTTCTTTCTTTTCTTTCTTTTCTTTGTTTTTTATTCAGAGCCGGCAGCGGCTAGTGAGGGACCCAGGCTCCTAGACGGGATTAGCTTTCGGGGGTTGATCAGACCCTACCGGCCTTTAAACCGTACACATCAGGTCTTATTTTACTGATGAGCCCAGCTCATTCTATTTCGAGACTCTTAACTAGTATTTTATGGTCTCTAGGGACCCAGTCACTCACATTGTTTCAGCCCAGCTCATACTCACTTGGTGGTGAACGTCCCTCCTTTTCCCGTATCAGATCCCATCACCCTGGCTCGGAGGATGAGTCACTCCCACCACTGGCCTCTGTTTGGCACCTACCCTGAGGCGGAGGTCTTTCAACTTTACTGTGCACAGGTTTTCAGTGTTGGAAGTTCTCTTCTCCTCTTCGTCAGGGATGTTGGGATCCGGCTCGAAGGACCAAGTTGTCGGTAGAATTTATTTTTAGTGCCCCAGGCACCGACGTAAAAAAAGTGGAGACGACGGAAACACCAATAAAGCAGTATCTCAAAGCTTTGTTTTACTAGCAATGAGAGCAATACAGTGAGTACATAGGTAGGTCAAAGTATTGTCTGGAGAGCTCCCTCTCCGGAGCGTCTCTTTATACACACTCATTATGGGAAAAGAGAGAGGACCAAAAATTCTTGGTATTTGACCTTAGCTATCTGTGTGCTGTTTTCACAGTCGCCCGTTGTTTGTAAATCACATTATCACACAGATCTACACCATCAGATGGGTTCATGGTAAGGGTAAAACAGTTTATCTAGGCACTGCTGCTCACTTTATTGCTTGCTTGTTCTGGCTTCTATCTCCTTGTCTGACCAGGTATTTCAGGGAAGTCAACCTTTTAAAACAAACAGTAAATCTTCTGCCTTGTGGGATTATCATGATAACTTCTACAAAGCTCATGCTTTTTTAGCTTGCAGTTTTAGCTGCCTAAGTACAATTATTCTAACAACTTACAGGTCTTTTTGTACTGGTTTGGTGCACGTGAATTTCAGAGCGATGCAGCAGCGTTTGCAGTGTGAACAAATGCATTTAATAAACCAAACATTTGGAACATATTCGACCAACACTATATCAAAATGCAATCTGCTATTTAAAAAAAAAAAATTATTAAGAATCAGCCTAACATTATGCAAGCAATGTATCTAGACAATCTCCTGTTGGTGCATTTTCAACAGGTCTACCACAACTGCTATAAATGCTACATTAGAGAATTATTTGGGATCTGAATTAGATTCTCCTCACAATTCAAAGCAAAGCTGTATAACTCTCAAAATGGTTGTGAGAAAGTGAATTCTTATTCCAAGTCAACAAGCCATGAGAGTAAACGGTACTATTTTGATATAGCATTGCTTTAAATACTGATGTGACTAGAGGCAGGAGAACCTCATGAAGTGCTTCACTTCAGGTGATGTGGGGGCAGCTGGTCAGGAACTTGTGTGTTTTGGCTGTAGAAAATGAAAAATCATTTAAGTGATGAATCATTGAAACATTGAAGTGATGATGAGCTGTATTCTCTACAGTGACTTTTATGTTACCAAGAGCCTTGCAGAGTTTATGCTTATTATTTAATCTGGTTTAAACCAACAAAGTCATTCCTGTAACCTGGGGTGTGATGAGATCTCATGCCACAAGATCTGATAGTAGATTGTGATGATATTTCTCATTGAACACATGTCTTGTGAAAAAGAGGCATATCCAAATTTGTGTTTATGGCATGTGGGGGGGAAGCAATATGCCTTTATTGCATGTAATCTGCTGCCTCAACTTGCAAAGTCAAATGCTAGAGTCATGGCAAAAACGAGAATTATCTGCATTTTCATTACAGCTGATATGAGGCCATTTTCATGGATTTTGGTGGCGACTCAATGCATAGTTCATGCACGCACCCTAGCCAGCATTTCAATGTTTATTTATAGGAAAATAGACGTCATAGACAGAGGTTGATTCACTGTTGAATTTGGTTTGATTTTGCGAATCGATATTGTTTTCACTGTCTTACTTGATACATATTACATTACATATTTTATTTCTTAAGTATTTTTATCAGCAAAATCTGATAAAATAACATAATAATGAAAAACTGAGGACGTTACATGATGATTACAGGTTGGTTTAATTATGGATTTTTTAAAATATATTTACATCAATGATTGATGATTTCAATGTTGATTTTGATTGTTGATTCAATATTGAAACATCAACAGACATTATTTCAACCACATTTCAGTGCTGAAGGTTGGTCATGTGCTGCTTTGGACTTCAAAATGCACCTGCATTGTTTTGTGACTCACTCACATAAAACACTTTTTTTCCCAGTCATATATTTTGTCATTGAAGTTTTCTAAAAAGTAATGTTAAAATCTCATCTTGTTCCATTCTCGTGAACCCAATACCATGTATTGTCTCATGAGCTCAGTGTATTGTCACACCCCTACTGATAACAGCTAACCGCAAAAAATTCTATTGTAGAAAGGCATGAAGCAGTATGTCTCATACTCAAGATAATATGTTGTGGTATGCCATGTCTTACAGTTGGTTTATTGAAACTGTAACTGGAAAGTGAATAAAATGTTGGACAAAAATGCTCTAACTCAGTTTGGTTCAACCAAAAGAGGTACAGATACATTTGGCTGCTTGAAATACAACCATCATTGTACATGACAATTTAAGAGGTTACCAATTCATTCCATGCAATAGCTTCTGAGCAGAGGCTAGCTTCACTTATCATAATGTTGTGAGGCGATGCCTGCAAGAAATCCAACTCCATGAACTGTGGAGTTTTGCAAATATACAAAGTTATTCTCTATGGTTTTATAATGCCTTACCATGTTTCCCAAAACCTCATTGCTGATGTGTTTAATTTTCAATAACTTTTGAAAATTATCTTAAGGACTCTATGAAAATCAGGTAATATACTTTTAAGAGAAGGAGTATTACCTCTTTCATCAAAGTTCAATGCCTTTCCTCTATCCCGCCTGTCAACGTCATCAATAGCACAGTGGCCAAGAGTAAACAAATACTGGGCTTCTTTTTAGGTTTGATAGGAATATCTCTTCTGTGTAGACTGGAGTTTTACTTTTGCAAACATATCTGGGGTCACATCTCTTGTTGGTAGTGCAAGGGTTTGATACCATGTTAACAAATCAGAATCTGTTCATGTGTTTAGGTTTAAATTTCAACATTTGAAAGGTTACTGGTTGTTGAATAATTAACATTTACTAACTAGAGCTATGATGCCACTGGTTAACTTTTTATTTCTTAACTTTCATTTCATTTCTTATTTTGCTGGAACCAGGGCATTTCATCAACATTGAAAAGGATCTACAAAAGAGCTGGCAATCAGAACTCAACATCTGTAGTTAAATTGGTTAAAGAATCTAGTTGAGCAAACATTTGTAATGTAATTTTAAAGACACTGTGTTATTTAGGTGTAACATATTTGGGGCTTGATTTTAATGGTGCAGTTACAACAAGCAATGAATAGGGCCTGTGTCGAAGATAAAAATGCAGACCTACTGGTTATATAGTTCAGTCTCCTGTGAAAGGGCCATTCAGGTAATGCATCAACAGTGCGCTCTGAAAAACGTATTTATTTCCAATGGCTTCCATGGACTTCCGGTTCGAACTTAGTCACCTTCAGTGGCATGATGTCTGAAAAGCCGACATACGGGCAGGCACACGGTGTACTGCCCCATTTGGGTTAGCAATGATTAAGTGGGCAAGACAAGTACTACAGGTGTTTGTAATTGCGCCAAATTTTCATGCTGAGGGAGATGGGTTTGCCATTGGAGAATCTTAATTTAATCTTCAATCTATGTTCCAGCCATGATTTGCTCATGACCTCTGGATAATGACCAAAAGAATGATATTGTGGATACAAGATAAATCCATAGAGAGAGAGTGTGGACCTCAGACTTCAGTAAGAAACTTTATAGATTTGGGCATCTCATTAGGAAGCTCCTTCTGTATGTCTTCTCCTAGCAAACCTGACAGCTAAATGGGAATACCTTAGCTGTTAGGGCTATTGAGCAGCCTATACTGCATACTGCATACACTGTATACTGCACTGCATTGTCTCCACTGAATGGCTCCATAGAGAACATATTTTCTTGCACACTGGGCCACTGTACATGTCACGTATTTTATCTACTAGAGGCCACTTCTGCGTGACAATAAATAGGTGGATTGATGGAATAAGAGTTTGTTAAATCAAAGTGATGTGTGGAGATTTCCTTTTTGTTGGTTGCAGAAATCCTCAAAAGAAAAGTTCATTTCCAGGTTGAGAAGAGAATCCTGTTATAGGACTGGAATTTTGAGGGTCATAAAATAAATGGAATCGATCCCCTAGCACCCATGAAGACGAAAAAACGTTTTAATGGGAATTCAGTCTTTAATAATTAACATTCCCTTTTAATGATACAGTAAACTTAAACTTATCATACTCGGTAGTTTTTGACCTATGAGGCATCGGAATAAGATGTTTAAGAGATTTAGGGAAAAAATAACATCGTTCATTTAACAATGTCTCATTTCTAGCCCAGAAAACAAAGGACTGCCATTTATAATTTGCCCTTACATCTCAATTAAGTTAGTTTTTTTAATTTTCTAGGCGGCTATTATTTGTGCTGGAGGAGCAGCTGTGTTGTTAAGAAATGCTTGCAGTTGTTAAACTCCAGTCGTTCTTTATGAAGTACAGGTTTTATAGATACAGATAGCCTATCCAATAAACCAGATTGAAAAGGCCAAAAGCTGTGGGAAAGAATATTCTGGAGTAAGAATCAATTTTGGAAACCCGCACATTGATTCTGTTTTCACGCCATGCACCTGAACGGCAGTCATCGAAGCAGCAGAAGAAGCTGGTGCAGTCTTTTCCGTCCAAACACTCATAGGCATAGTCCCCCTCCTCATGATACTGCACAGTGTTGTTTATCTGCAGCAGGGACGTGTCAGGTCGGATGTTCACCATGCTGGATGCTTTCTGCTGTGAAGGACAGGTTTTCAGTATGTTACTATTACTGTCCAGTGGGCTCCAAAGATAATGACAGACTGTAAAACAGGAGATAAAAACAATTCTCAGGCACCTGTGTGCTACTGTTAGCTTTAGCCTTTTTAGTCTGTCTATTGCTGGTGAAGTAGTGCAGAGTGCCATATTCCATGAGGGCAGCAAAGGTGAAGATGAAGCAGACCGAGACGAAGAGGTCCATAGCCGTGACATAGGAAACTTTAGGCAGGGACTTTCTGGAGATGGTGCTTAGAGTTGTCATGGTGAGCACTGTTGTGATACCTAAACAAATTGGATGGATAAAAACTGAATTTTCATGTGGAAATCTTTGAAATTTTGTAATTGAAACAGTAAGATCTCATGAGAGAGATTGTTCAGCAGAAGTATTTGTTGTAGCAGCAAAGATAACAACAGTTCAACAAGCAAAATGTCATCCTCAAGTCTGACTGTTTTCCTGAAAAAGGCTATGTCTGTCTGTAAGATCTATAAGGTCCACCTACAGATGTCCTCAGGCTGTTATTAAATGTGCAGATTGTATCACTGACACACAATGCAAAGTCTCTCCTGTACTGAGTGGGATGTAGGTTCAGTACAAGAGAACATGTATTACATGAGCCATATATTATAAATATGTAGGAAAATTCACTCACATTTCGTGAGTAAATGGACCCCTTGTTTTCCCAAATTTATAGGAAAAGCAACTCGATGAAAATCTGATTTTAAGAAAATAGATTATGTTGCTTATCCAGTGGCCATGAGAATGAGATGGTACTGACTTCCAGGGTGATAAAGTTTTATTTTTTTGGCTTTTGAGGCAATGGGTGTTGATCTCAAACAATGTATTTAGAGCCTATAGTTTGATTTTTTGATCTTGAAATGATCTTTTAAAGGTTATTAGAGAACTTGTGTGTATGCACTCTTGGATCCTCCACTCAAAGAGTTTTTACAGAGTTTAATGACTGTGTGTAGATTAATGTGGTTGCAGATAAATGAAATTGAGCATTTCAGAATTAGGACTGATGTTAGAAAACCACCAATATACAACTATAATAATGGAGTAGTAATCACTATGGAGAAAAATAGAATATCAAAAACTGTCTCTACTTTTTTTTTCCTTTCATTTGAATGCTTTCCAGCCTAATTTTATCAGAACAGCCAAGGAATAAATTACACAGCAACAAGTGGGATTTCAACATTGCACTGAGGGCTTAATCTTTTGCTCTTCCGGGCCCTTTAATATTCATTGTCTTAGATGTGAAAATGACCCACTGGACTCAAAAGATTTCTGATGTTAAAATGTTTCAACACTTACCTGTTCCTACATTTGTGTTATAATCGTGTGACATTAACACAGCTGATCTTTGAAGCCCTGAAAACACTGCTATAAAAACATTTCTCTACTGTATTCATGTTTGTCACTAAATATGCAACAATTGATTAAAAATCAGGTTTTATATGAATCTAAAAAGCTGTTAACAGTCATAAATTGGCTTATCTACTTCCCCAGGACTGGGTGGGTCTGATTTGATGAAGTTTGATCGATAGTGACAATCAGCTATGATCACATTGCCATTCAACATTTCAAAGGACATACATACATACATACATACACAAGGATGTGTATGTCATCTAGATTTTTTCAATAGAGCCCTGCCGATTTAGTTCAGGTATATGAACAGAGAAAAAAATAAATGCACAGCTTAAATCTTTATTGTAAAATAAAGTAACCTTATGTTTAAACTCAAGAGTATGTTTATATAGGATGAAGGAGATATGTTTTGTATTATAATATCAAACCCAGAGATGTGCGAGCTGGTACAGCATCCTTGTTGATCCAGAAGGACACCCAGGACAAAACCACAATCATACTGCAGGGAATGTAGGTCTGGATAGTGAAGTAGCCCATCCTCCGACTCAGGTCAAAAAAGATTGTCATGATTACATATTCTCCTAGGAGGAAGAGGAGGAGGAATAATAGTTAGCCCTGGGGAAAACAAAGTTTTAAAGTATTGAGCAAAGGCAAATATAAAAATTAAATAATAAAACACGTGTGGTAAGAATGGTGTTAGCTTTAATTTACAAACTATTTTAAATGGGTTACAAATTGCTTACATAATGATTATGTAACTAATTGGTCAGGCAAGAGCTGAGACACATTGCTTTAGGGTAACACAAATGGAGCACAGGGATAAATGGGAGTTTTCGCTGCATTATACCATTGTTCTATAGGCACAGGCAGAAATACAGATTTTGACTTCAACTCAGCGGCTGACTGTGACTGACTGAGGTGAGGTCAGGCAGGAATCTCCGTGGATGATTACATTTGCAGATAACATTGTGATCTGTAGTGAGAGTAATTACACTATATGAGTGTAACTACTTAGGTTCAACTGTTCAGAGTAACGGGGACTGTGGTAAAGAGGTGAAGAAGCAAGTGCAGGCAGGGTGGACAGAGTGGAGAAAAGTGTCAGGAGTGAGCTGTGACAAAAGAGTAGCAGCAAAAGTCAAAGGAAAGGTTCAAAAGAGGGTCATGAGACCAGCAATATTGTTTGGTTTGGAGACGGTGGCTGGAACTGGAGGTGGCAGAGTTAAAGATGCTGATATTCTCTGGGAGTGACAAAGACGGACAGGAGTAGGAACAAACACATCAGAGGGACAGCACAGGTCAGACGTTTTGGAAACAAAGTTAGGGAGGCCAGATTGAGATGGTTTGGACATGTGCATAAGAGTGAAAGTGAATATATTGGTAGAAGGATGCCCAAGATAGAACTACCAGGCAGGAGGCAAAGAGGAAGACTAAAGAAGAGATTCAAGAATGTGGTGAGAGAGGATATGCACATAGTTGATGTGACAGAAGAAGAGACAGAGGACAGGGAAAGATGGAGGAGGATGATTCACTGTGGTGACTCCTAGAAGAGCTAGGCAAAACTGAAACAAGAAGAAGAGGAAGAAAAAGTGTCCCTGGGACTCATGAGGAGAAAGTATCTGCACATTGAAGGGGGCACTGTGCCATATTTGAAAGTGAAGAGAAAGACATTGAAGAGAAATTAGACATAGAGATTTTGACTTCAACTCAGTGGCTGATTCAACGTGTATATTTGTTGCCAAGTAGAGTCCTGTCATGCTAATGGAAAGATCCAAATGTTACTGCCATTTAATGAAAGGAAGATCCCAGCATTTGACGCAGGACAGTGGCTGCCATTCTCAAAGTGGCCCTGGAAGAGGATCCGTCCATCCATTCATCCATTTTCTACCGCTTATCCTGTTAGGGGTCGCAGAGGGGCTGATTTTAAAGCAGTATTTGTGCAGAATCTATGCTGACAAAGAAGCTGATCCTCAATTTTCTGTATATCCATGATTATGATTGAGGAGAGTAATATCCATAGAATCCATAAAAGAGTGGAGCCACTGTGAGATAGAACTAGTTCCTTGAGTATGAGTGGCTCATTTAAAACCCGATCCTGAAAACATATAAGGCAAATTTCTCACCAGACTGGGTGTGTGCCACATCAGAGGTGTTCCTCAATCCTACAAAGAAAAACTGGTAGAGTCTCCAGTACCGCTGGTCTGCAACCTCCACTGCCCGTCGCTGCCACCGGTACATGATCTCATTCTTGGGATAACCATCTGCAAACCCCCACCCCCAAGAAAAACACACAGTACACAAATTAGGGGATTAATAATGCCTATTAAATCCCACGAAGGTCAACTCTTTCATTCATATGCGTCACAAGAGCAACATTGCACCATGTCAAGGCAAAGGGGGGCATTCAAGATGGACCTGACCTGCACAGTCTTATGAAACCTCTACAAATGAGCAAGGTGTCTTCAACTGCAAGTCATACTCTGTATGGCCTATAGTATGTGGGAGGTAAACAGGAGCTTTCATAGGCAGTCCTGTATAACAGTCAAGAGTAGCTTGGACAGCTGTGAGCTAATGCTTGCTCCCAAACAATACACATTGCGGAGGTTATTCCTCTAAAATGATAAGGAAATTTGTTTGTTGAAGGCAAATAATTTTATTAGAGGGTTAGGGTTAGAGCTTCTTATTTAGATTACATAAGACAAAGATGTCTTGTGATTGAATTAAGGGTGAACTGATGAATCACTTTGATCGATTAATTAATACTGACAGGTAATGCTATAAGCAATCTATTACTGAGCAACGTTTTCACAATGTTAGAAAAATATCCATAACGAGTATCTACAATACTAATTGTGATCTCAGTTCCTTTCAAAACGACCTGTTTGTCTTGTAAAGATTTTCAAGCAGGTTTCAAGCCACTTGGTGTGAGGTATGGGAAGACTGCCTCAGTAGTTAAGAAAACAGTACTGACAATAAGCAAAAGGATATCAACTAAGGTTTCTTGTGTACACAGTTCTGATCACTTTCCTCTTTTAAAGATTTTTGTCACTGTACGTCCATCACTGTTACTGAGAGAGCATTATTCACACACTGCATGTGGCCAAACTTATCTTATTTAAAACAAATGCTAATGCTGTTTTTTCCTTAAAATTTTATTGACGAAATTACCACTGATCTGTGCTCATTTGATGATATTTATTGTGACTGTACTTGACCTGATATTTTCCTTCAAATCCATGAAATGTGTAAGTTTAAAGGGATCTTTCAGGTTTTAGGAAGTGTGGTTGTATGAAACACTTTTCCATAGTCGAGTTGACTGGCATCTACTGTAGGCAATACCAACAAAAAACAAGAATCTCATACAACTTCACTTCAAAAGAAACAAAACTATCCCTTTAAGATCATGACAAGACATGAGAAGCTTAAGCACAACGTAAGACACAAATGATGGATGACTCAGACAGCATGAATTAGACTGGGAGAGGGTGCATAATTCATTAAGTCTGTCAAATAAAATGGGATTGGGTGACCTCCTCTCTCTGCTGGTGGAGCAAATGATTGATACAGGCTTAGAGAGGGCAGCCTCAAGCAGATGGGCCTTGAGGCAGGGAGAAGGAACAAGTGCTTAGTGAGTAGGCTAGCCCACAAAAAAGCCCTTCTCACTGGGTGTGTTACGGAAGTTGAAGTCGAGATGACGGGTTCAAAAATGGGACGAGAAAACTTTTAACCACCTACAGCTTGAAAATTCCAGTGGACACGAGTGCTCATCCATTGGAAAGTTATGCAGCTTAAGGTAACACTCCGCATTAATAGTCAACCTGACAAAAACAGAATTGTAAGAGAGAAAAGCAAGTCTCAGCGTTTTATTTTTCCCTCCCAAGTGTGTGAACACAACAAAGGTACTTCATGTTCTCTGTAATTGTACCAACAAACACATAACAACTATTTAAACATGCACTGACAAACTGGGATCACCTAAAAAAAGAACTACATGATAAATACATATGCACACTTAAGCTGCACAAACAACAGTGATATTTAAAGAGTTGCTGGTTCAACATGAAAAATGGCTAGCAAAAAAAACACAGCAAACTGGGGGCATAACTGTCCCACCTCAACGTGTACATGACTCTTCCATTGCTCCACAGCCTCAAGAGGCGGTTCGGGGTCGTGATCCAGTGAGCATCTGATTTGCGAGAATTCCTGAAGAATGTGTCAGGAATCCAGATTTTGCCGACCATGTTGCTGTTGAGCATGAGCAACTTCATTGTGCTGTTAAATTTGAGTCGACTGTCATACCATGTCTGGGCAAAGAATATGTCAATGGTGTATTCCTGCAACATAGTTAGGGAATACCTAAATGAAAAATGTCTTATCAAAATCATTCTCTGTTTCTTCCATTCTCTTTCAACAGCAGAAAGAATGCAGAAGGAGGTGAGAAGAAGCACTCTCACCATGTTGATGGGGTCCACTGGTCCAATACTGTTAACATATATGGCTGTTTCAATCACCGTTGGCCTCACTGAAATATCACAAAAAATATACTGCATTGACAAAGACAGCATTCACTTTTGGAAATTAAATAATGTCAAAGAAGAAACAAAGAAGAGCATCATATTGTATGACCGTAGATCTTTTTTTATGCCAAAAAACAGATAAATGACAGTGTCTTCTCATTACTATATGCACACATCAGGAACAATTAGTAAATAGTGTTATTTTTTTTTTTGGCCAATTAAATTGGCACTGATATTTGCTCATTTAACGTAAGTGCAGTCAATTTCATGCAACATTGAAGACATGTGTTTCACCTTATGTCTAATCTCCTAAATAAATGAAAATGTTAAAGTCCCTTTTGTGTGTAGCACACTGACAATATATAAAGATGGGCAGTTCAAAAGTGAAGTAAAAACAACTTGATCACTACCTACTGGTGATGTGATCATGAAACACCAGGATTGATAGCTGAGGCAAGGGCAGAAACTTGACACTATTGAACATTTAAGACCCATTTCACATCCATACTGGCAAAAAAAGTATGGATATACAGTAAAGGAAAATATGAAGGAGTCCCAGAATTACTTGCAAAATATATTTATTAATGACTATACAGAACTCAAGTGTAATTTTAAAAATTAAGACAAAGGGCTGTTTACAACCTTGTTCCCTAAAATCATACAGAATGACACAAAAAAAAATGTACCTTATCCTGTAGTACGCTGGATAACAATGAACTCTTGTTGTTTTTTTTATTCTGAACTCATAACCTACAACTCGTATCCAAACTGTACAGCTAATGCCTAGTGCCTACACTATGTGTGTGTCTGTGTGTAAAGATACGGACTAGGCTATATTGATCTGAACTCCTCTCTCTTGACCGCACTTTCCTCCACAATGTTCTTGAGCTCAGCTACTTTTTCCTTGCAGCCCTTCCTCAGAGCATTTTACTTTATTATGAACTGGGCCATCTGACTTCCAGTCTTGCCTTCAACCTGTTCTGCAAACATATCTACATCTCTAGCCAAACTTTTGGGAGGGTTTTCCTTTTTTTCTTTAGTTTTTCCAGGTAATCCTCTGCAGCCTTAATTATCTGGGCCTTTGCATTGGACTCTTGCTTCTTTCTTTCTTGATCTAGGTGTATACAATACCTGGACCTGGCTGATGCTGCTGATGTCAAGAGTTCTTTTTTGAGAGGAACCTTGGTAACACCTCCATATTGACTGACAAAGTCACACACCAGTCCAACCGTGTCAACCATCGTGTCCTCCTGCATGTTGACAGTCTCAACTTCTTTGTTGACAGAAAAACCTCTTTCCACAGAGGCCAGTCCATGAGACAAAATGAGCAGCTTCTGGCAAAAAGCCCAAAGCTCAGGATAGAGCTTGCTAAGGAAGCCACAGAGAAAGAAGTGCAGTCTCTTTTGCATCGGTGGGGAGAACTCCTTACTTCTGCTCTAAAGCGACAGGAAAGCTTCAAATTGTTGAAGAATGGCATCACCTATCACAAAAAAAGGATAAAAAAGGAAAAAGTAATTAGAAACTACATAGATTAATCATTACCTAAACCTGTGAGGTTGATAAACAAAGTCACTGCTCTAACTACATTTGTTTACAAAGATGTACAATTCTAAAACCTGTTCAAATACAAATGAGCTACTGCACACAGAATAGGCGCAGGACCACCAGAACAGAATACAACCAAGTAAGAGATACACACTCATAAGAAAATGTGCACACGAATCAGGTGAAATGGAGAAACCTGTTGAAAAGTGCTGTAATTTATTATGTGAAATATTTATTTCTGTGATAAGCCCATTAGTAATTGTCTATTTAAAAGGCATGACAAAAAGCATGATAAAGCTTGAGCAAAAAATGTCTGGCTGAAACACTGACTTTTTTACAGCACTACATTAACAGGTCAAATAAATAAAGATAAATAAAGAATATTTCTGAATAAGGACCTCTTACTTTTGATCAAAGCTTATTCCAGAACTATTCCTACCAGCACAAAAACCTCCCGTCAGCTGTTTGTCTTGCAGAAATTTCTGAATAAGAAACTTCATCCGCCTCTTGCATTTGTCTGGGTCTCTGTACATGACAGAGGGGTCCAGACAAGCCATCTACCTAAACGTTGGATATTTGAGAGGGCTCTTCTACACTTTTCTGATGATGTTACGTAGTCCCTGTACACAGTCCATTTTAAACCATTTTAAATGGACTCTGAGCTCTGAACAGTTGCTGCTCTGAAAAGGGAAATATGGATGAATACAATACAATAAGTACAATAAATGATACATGCTACATGCATCCTGAACATTTTTATGAACACAATTATAATGATCTTAAATACCACAGTACCTTGAGGACAGACTCAGCACCCAAACCGATGTCAATGTCCTTTGGTTGGAGCTAGTTCTTCTTGTCAGCTACATTAAGTTTGCTTAACTGCACTGTAATGAGGTCCTGGAGCGCCTCTCTCTTGATTAAGCATCTAAGAAGAACTTGTCAAAAGATAAACTCAAAAGGTAAGAAAGTATGCCCCCTCTATACAAGTGCATCATAATTAGAATGTACAAACTAAATGTAAGGAATGTAACTATTCTTAAGTGACACAGTGTACAAATGAATTAGGCCCAATCAGTGTCAAGATATGTGTAGTACTATACACAATTACCTTGCTTAACTCAGCCAAGTCCTTGCTTAAGAAAGGCATCATTGGCTCGTCTGTTTGATACTTCTTCAAATAGGGAGTGAAGGTCCTGGCGACAGTCATGTAGTTTTGTAGTGTAGTTTTGCCAAGAAGAGTGGATCCTTTAGGGCGGCTTTTATTGTGTCAAAGGATGCTGTCCTAGGGTTTGGGATTTTTTTTTCTTCTCAATGCATTCATATACTGCTGAAGTGGGAGCCAGACTGCAAGAGCTCTTTCTACCACAGGGAGGTTCTCTATCCACTGGTGACAACAGAAAGGTAAAGGGAAGACTGTGGTACTGGTGATAGCACTGTCTTAGTCTACTCTTCTAGTAGGTGCATTGTGAAACTGTGTGCATGGCTTTTAAAAGTTTGTCCAACTGCCACATGGAGAAGCCACTTTTAAAAGCATTGTGTAATGTGTGAAGGCCAAAGCTCCCTACAAGCAACAACCTGAGCACCTCCATAATGTTCGGCATATGCCTGCTGGAAAAGTTCCAAAAACCTAAAGTTTATGTTGGGCCCATTCATTGAGACTGACAGCAGGTTCCTGAGGTTTAATTGGTCCACACACTCCTGAGAGGAATTAATGAATAAATTGAAAAAAGAAAGGAAAAAAGAAAATCACCTTTACATTTTCTGGGTCAAGTTCAAGTACTTACTTATTCTGTTCTTCATAATTTAATATCTAGTTAGTACAGCCGTTCGCAATCTTTTCCCTTTACTAGACCCCTAAACTGACAAATTCAAAAACAGAATCCATGTAATAATAATTTGTCCTCATCAAGAGTTTTTGTTTTTATGGATGGAATTATAGTGAAAATCATGATTCCCATTTTCTGAGCACTGACTTAAGGGATGATTAAAACAATAACAAAATTAGACAAACAAGTGAACTACATGCAACATGATAAATCACTACACCTTGCCATAGAATTGCTAATAAAAAAGAAAAATCTATGTGAAAGTAAACTTATGCAATGCTTGCTAATGAAAAACGTACTTTGACATGTTTCAGTATGTCCTGGGAGGTCGAATGTCCCATAATTTGTGATCCGAGGTACCTTGACTGTACCTGGTTGCCTTCCGAGAACCGTACATACAGGTCACACTGCTTGGTTTTGCTGGTTTGATGTAGACTTTCATCAAACATCAGCCCGAATGGGCCCTTAACTCTGGAAATAAGGTCTCTCTTAATAAAGTCTGCCAGTCCAAATTGCGTGATGTACGCAGTCTTGTCCTTTCCACAGGTAAAGGTTTTAACGACGTTAGAGTCAGGGAACATTGTCGTAAACAGTTCACCGATGCCATCTTTGCTGTTATGTGACTGATGTTTAGTCACCGTGTGTAATATCCACAGCACCTGCGCTTTCAGTGCCGGCGTAGATCCAAATGCTGTCCGAAGGCCGCTAACTGGAGGAGTTGCAGAATGCGTCGTGTTGTAGTCGGATTTTGAAGCTTCCGTTCCTGATATAAACAACTCAAAGCAACAATTAAAGCGCAGTTGCAACAACAGCGCAACAACAGCGCTTTAATTGTTGCTTTGAGTTTCTCTGAGTCTGCACGCGATACGTAATTATTTTATACCCAACGTCCCAAGTTGCAAAGTTCATTTATATAAGTTGGAGCAGGCTTTAAATTGTTTTCAGCAGTTTTCAACCACGTTTCAACCACGTACTGAATTCACTTTTCTCTAACCATCTATGATTAAACTTGCACTAACCCATCGTATGCAAGTAACACTGGGTTTCGTTTTTCTAAATACACGCTCGTTAATGCCGTTGTTTCACATTCGCTTTGCTTCATACTTATCTCTGTCTAGCCAGCTACGCCCTCATATCGGGTGTGTAAATTCTGACCCTCTTCTTCTTTTCTGATCTAACTGCGGTTGATATTAGTGATTATTGTTCCATGCTCGTTCTGTTCTCTAGTTTCGTTACAACGTAATCAAAACATTTCTTAAAATAAAATAAAAGTGACACTATACTTTGAAACTTTATAACATTTGTATTTAAGACCTTTCAAAATCATATTTAAGACTCAACATAGGAAATGTAAAATAATTTAAGGCCCAAAATTGAGATTTTGCTATTTTAGACTTTTTAAGACCCCGCAGACAACCTGTCTGAGTCAGAATTTTTTTTTGATAAAGCAAAAAGCTGGAGATCATTTTAAGTAATTCTGTTCATGGTTAATATAGGCACCAAGTTACAGAGCGGCAGTGTGAAAACTATTAAATCCCTTTAGTTTATA
>KV751388.1:1105536-1116371 GCA_001698575.1 Mola mola | reverse complement strand
GGTGTCCCCCCGGAGGAGTTGGTGGAAGTGGCTGGGGAGAGGAGCGTCTGGATGTCCCTGCTCAGGCTGTTACCCCCGCAACCCGGACCCGGATAAGCGGCAGAAAACGAAACGAAATGAAGAAGCAATAAAACTGCATTCAATTCTACCAATTTTATACTTCATCTAAAATCTAAGGATGTAAATGAATACAGCAAGTTCACTACAGCAACACAGGAAATGGCTGCTGCGCCAAAGCAACAAAACCTGGACAAAGCTTTTTAAAAGAAGGATCACTCCTCAACAGAGCAAAAAAGCCAAAAATATTACAGAGAAGGCGGTTGAATCCTTCGCTTGGAACAACCAGCCCATCTCCATGGTAAAGAATGCAGACTTGTCGCCATCTTTTGGAGCTTTGGCCCTGCTGTCTCAATATTATATTTCAGATACCACCTTCGTGGAGTTGTGCAGCAAGGTTCATGACAACACGCAAATTGATTTAAACCATGATGTAACTGCTGCTGATAGTTTTACAACAGACATTGGGAGCTCCGAAAAAATCAACTAAACGATGTAAACTAAGAACACTTTTTGCTGCAGCTGGCATGCTGAATGCAACAACAATTCACTCTGTTAGGTTCAGTGGCTGAGAAGGATGGCAAAAGACAAAACTCATACTTCTCAATAGTACCACCAGTGCGATTGCAGTACATGACAGTTTACACCACTTTTAAATTGATCAAAGATTTCTATTCAAGTACTGTTTTTTGTGATGATACAACACTAATGGGTATTTTTGTAACTGAATATCAAACTATTATGCCATTATAAGTAGAATTTGTATTATATACATCCATCCATCCATCTTCTACCGCTTATCCTGTTATACAGTATGTGAGATTTATTTGAATCTGTTACTGCTTTCAGGTGCACTACAATGACTCCATCAGACACTCAAACATGGATAACTAACTGACTTAGTATATGTAGGAAGTTCATTTTAACAAGACTACTTCAAGAAATTGAGCGTGCTGTAACAGACATGTTGGCTTCCGTTCGAGTTCAGCTGAGGTTTAAAATTGCATGATGAAGTCTGTCAAACCAGAGTTCCTCTGAAAAGAGCCCTGCAGACATTTAGTGATTACTCACAGACTCTTCAACAGTTAAAGTTTGCCTCAGCATGTTCTTCTTCTGGGACTTCTCTCTCTGTCATCTGTTCTAGTGGTTGTCTTGCAAGCGAAAACCACCATCACCAAATTGACGAACCGAATGTTACCTAAGGTTGTGGTCTGAAACAGTTGCTCGCAATTACTGCATTATAGTAACAATAAAATCACGTCAGACAACTCGTGATGTGAACAGCTAACACAGTAACAAGTAAAGAACATTTGTTTCCTCTATCTATATATTCTTGCCAGAAAAATTAATGTTAAACCAAATGTATCAACAGAAACAATATTGTAAGATCATCAATCATAAATGATGCACACAACAGATACATTAAAGAGCAAAGGATGGACAGTAGCAAACTCATCAGGGTGGAGTGACTGCACCTGTGGGGGGCTGGTGACACCACCAACCTAAAGTCCTATCCACACTAACACAGATACTTTACAAACCAACATTTTCCTGCATATTATGTTCTCTCACTCACACAAAAAAAACATTTAAGGTCACTACAAACACATTTTTCAAAACGTCTTCCAAAGTGGAAGTTAATAAATACCCAACCTTACTGTATATATGTGTGTACATGTAACACAGAATGTTGGTGATTACAACATCGCACCTTAATTTTTGTAATAAGCATGTGCAAGAAACAGCGAAAACATTTAATGCATTTTAAAGCGTTTGCTGCACACAAAAAATGAATCACATTCTGCTTTCAGTTTCCCCAGTCACTGAAGTTATAAAATGTGTGTAAGTTTTCTCTAAAATGAATAATTTGCTGTATTTATAGTCACTTCCACTAAATAGGAAACAGTTTACAAGGTCTTTGGATTCAAGCAGGTCATGATTTCTGGAAAGTGTTATTGCTGTTTAGTTTTTCAAAAACGTTAAGCGCCAAAAATAAAGTGTCATCTAGTATCATTATACTGGAAAGAAGACAGACATCCCTAGAGCTGATATCTCTAAAACTGAGCAACTCACACGCAGCTATAGGATAAACAATACTACAGGGAAAAGAGGAATGTGATGGTTTGAGTATGTAGTGAACTGCCCATTTAGTATATGGTTTATACTATGCTATACGATAAGATGATATATGTGTCTTTTAATATAATTTTTCTCAACTGTAACTCCTGTCAGCATGCAGACAGGCAGACTGGTGTAAAAGCAGATAAGGAATGGTAATGAATTAAAATACTGCTGTAATAATATAAAGTAATAAGTTAAACTACTATCCATCAATCATCGCCTAGAATGTCTTAAACTGTAAGACATGCAAACAAGATGCTGACATGTTTGCTTACTTGTCATGTACTTCTTGTCCATTCTTTCTTTTACTGAAAGTTAATCTAGTTGTGATGTCAAAAAAAAAAAAACAACACAGTGTCCTCAGTTCACTGTTATCGTGCACAGAGAGAAATACTTCTGGGCATGTACAGTACATCTTTCTATAACAACAAGCAAACCACATGTTTATATGAGGGGGGTTGTTTTCTTTTACATTATAGCTTCTCTGAAACAGGTTGTGTCAGGTTTTCTTGAAACATCTGCAGCGTCATCAATATTACAGAAGATAACATTAAAAACTTCATATTTTAGGGTTTGAGACTTAGCTTATAACAGAACAATGAGGTAATGGTAGAACGACAAAATGCAATTCGCCAGAGAGAGAAAGGCTAAAAAACATTACGGTACATACTGGAAAATGTAGAATTTGTATTTGAAAGACTGAGGAGCTCTGAGGGTTGATTCATCATTGACATGTATTTTACTTAAAAAAATAAAATAAATTAAAAAAAAAAATAAACACATGAAAACTGTTGGTATGGCAGAGAAACTGATGGTCAGGCCCATATTTACAAACATGTTCATATGTATTGATAAATGACACATGTACATTTCTACCTATGGCTTTCATTTTGAAGGCCTCTAGGTGCATCAGGTGACTTTAATACTGTTTGAACATTTTACAGTCCCAGTGATTTGCTATGCAAAGAAAAGTAGTGTGGAGGGGAGCGGGCCTGGTCATTTTTACACAGCTGCCCAGAAGAGGTAAAGATCTGCGTCTGCAAGAAACAATCCATCTATCCATCTACCTTCTACCGCCGCAGACTCATGCTGATGACAGAGAAGCTGAAACCATGGAGCCACTGTGTTTACTGCGCGAAGAGGGGGAAACAAAACTAACGCAGACAAGGTTCATTTGAAAAACATTCTGAACGTGGCATAGGATCAAATGTCGGCTCACTCGCAGGTAGAGAAAAGCCCCGCAGGAGGTGGCAAAATCTGCCCCGTTTACCGGACAAACCTGCCTCCAACGTCGTGATGGAGGCGAGCATGTTCCCCCACGGCGACGCATTCTTACCAGAGCCCAAGCAGTGCGAACAGCAGCCAGGGTTTCATCGCTTTGTCCTGTAAAGCTGTTAGGAAGAGCCGCTTCGTCATCCTGTCCCTCAGCCTCGGGAAACGCAACTAGGAGCCGCAGCTTGTCGACGTCAGGTCGCCGCCAAATGCAGCCGAACAGGGTTAAATGTAGCATCGAAAGAATGTGTCCATAGTGTGTGTGTGTGTGTGTGTGTGGAGGAGGAGGGAGGGTATTGCAGGGTGAGTCTCTGCTGCAGTGACGCCAACCGGCTGCTCTCGTCTCTGGTCCCTGTTCTCTTCTTCACACTGAGCTTTGCTTCACATCCATGCCTGTCTTGTGAACACACACAATACAGCAGCACGCATTTACTATACAGTGCACGAGACAGAGGTGGGACACAGTCACTGTTTTGCAAGTCACAAGTAAGTCTCAAGTCTTTGCCCTAAAGTCCCGAGTCAAGTCCCAAGTCAAGCCGCGAGTCCTACACTTTGAGCTTTCAAGTAATTTTAACAACAGACTGATAATATACTAAATTTACACAGATCATGTATGTTTTTAAAATCAGTATTTATTTATCAAAACAACTTCACAGAATAAACAAATTTGATAAAATGCAAGAGAAATTATTTGTAAAAGAAAAGGTGCTGACATTGTTTTTCCATAGCATATTGCACTATAACTAGCACCTCGGCAGTTTCTGACCTGTCATGTATTTATCTCATCTCATATTGTGTGCGTGCATAAGAGAGGGAAAAACATATCAATGAACATGGTTGTGCATTTTCTGTTATTTCGGGGCCCTATGCTGCGTTGCATTCGCAAAAGACCAAATTGGCCAAATTCAGTCATTTGTGCACAATGGGGCCGTAATATGATGCCACCATGGCTAGAAAACTCGCTTCACTGGAGCACTGGAGGCAGGCACTGCCAAGACTCTACTGGCCACTCGAAACAGTGAAGGAAGAGTCTTCATGTTCATTGCCCGTGTGAGATTGAAGGCTCTTGTGGTTCATTCATGATGCTTTTGCTCATCTGGTATTCTTCCAATCTGTAAGATGCAATCATAATAAACAGAGAAAACCGCTTTTAGCCTCATATGAATTACATTTTAAACTACTCTTTTTTACTCACATTTTTAATATATAAACTTCAACATTGTTTTAATATTAATTTAATCGTGTTCCGTGTTACACATTTGTGACTGTTTGTTAGTTTTACAAAGCAAAATATAATTAATACCACTGCCTAGCCAGTCGTGTATTAATCCTGGATGAACTGACTATCGGCCTGAGGTTTAAAACATTCCATCTGGATTGAATACACAATAAATCCATGGAGTAACGTGAGTGTGACGTTACCTATCTTTCTGTGTGGAGCTTACACGTTCTCCTCGTGTTTGCGTGGGTATTCCTCCCACCATCAGAAACATGTTGGACACTTGGGTCAGGTTGGCCCAGTGTGGTGACACGCTCAGTCGCAGCGGCTCAGGACAAACCATCAAATCTGATCTCGCAATTCCATTGTACACAGTGTATAATGACAATAAAGCTGCTTTACTTTTACCTTCGCGGCTGTGACAGTTTGCAGCGCTGATCATGTAATTAAAAAGCCACTATTGTGAACTTATTTCGGGTGACCATTAAAGTATGAGGGCGGCACAGTGGTGAAGTGGTTAGCACTGTCGCCTCACAGCAAGAAGGTCCTGGGTTCAGTTCCGGGTCAGGGCGTTTCTGTGTGGAGTTTGCATGTTCTCCCTGTGTCTGCGTGGGTTCTCTCCGAGTACTCCGGCTTCCTCCCACATTCCAAAAACATGCAAACTGGGGGTTAGGTTAATTGGTCACTCTGAATTGCCCGTAGGTGTGAATGTGAGTGTGAATGGTTGTTTGGTTCTATATGTCAGCCCTGCGATGACCTGGCGACTTGTCCAGGGTGACCCCGCCTTCGCCCGGAGATGTTGAGATAGCCCCCCCCTAACAGTATAAGCGGTAGAAAATGGATGGATGTGTCATGGTGTGTGGGTTGGCCTGGGTGTGGCTCTCCTGGCTCCCAACTCTACACGCCCATCTGCAATCAACTCACCTGTCCCAGTCTGCACACCTGGCTCATCAACGACACAACCAGCAGTATATCAACCCCGGCTCTTCACCCACTCTTCGCCAGAGGGTTGTACCCACCATGTGGTAGCGTTCGCTCAGGCTACAACTTGTGTTCTGTCCTAGTCAGCTCAGTTCTAACTGTTTTCTCTCTCTCGCCAGTATACCTGGACCACTACTGCTTGCCTGCCTGCCAGCCAGCCCCTCTACCCACTGCTGCCTGCTCCCAGCTCCCGCCTGCCAGCCCTTGCACATTTTGTGGAATAAAACCTCGTTTACCGAAAACCACGTTGGTCTGTGTCTGCGTCTGGTTCCACCAAGCTACACCTAACAGGATGGATGGAGTCTTAAATCATCAAATTCCTGACTGGAGTCAAAGTCAAATGACACGAGTCCACACTTCTGGCACGAGACTCCCAGACATCATACAGTATCCTGGCGACTGGAAGCAGCAGTGGGAACCACAGACTTCTGAGCAGCTTTAGCTGCAATCACACAGGCTCCAGGGCACCGTGACACAGAATTCTCAGCGTGGTCTCACAAAATGGTCTGACGTCATTTTACATGAAATCGCTACACTTTTGCTCTCTGTGTCATTTAACTTTTCTCAATCTGTTTAGCCTGCTCTGGATAAATCAGCTGATCTCAAAGCCAACCTATTGTGGTCCTGAATGATATAGCAGAAAAAACATGGATAACAGTGAGAGACTTATCTTACTTACTTATAGTACTTATCTCACTTTCAGTGAGAGACTTATCCCACCTAAATGCATGACTGAACGCCACAGGAAATCATTCCTGCCTGTGGCCATTAAACTGTACAACTCCTCCCTCTGAATGGCTCTTGGACTTTTTCACTCCCTCAGATCTTTTATTTATTTATACTGCAATTCTCTTACACTATTTATTTTCTGTTGCACTTTTATTTATTTTACGCACTTTTATTTATTTTACACAGAGCAACTGTAAAGTAACAATTTCCCTCTGGGATAAATAAAGTATAAAGTATTCTGAATCTGAAAACATAGATGATCAAATTTTTCCCTAAAATTAACCAAATTATGTTGTTGCCTACACCTAAGCCCAAACTGAACTGCAGGTCACATGACTAGAATAGCCCTTTATGTGACCCGCAACAATATGAGTCCCACAACAATGGAGGTGCATTTTGAAATATAACAGTCCCAGACAATACTTCACCGACCTTCAATGATGAAGTAATAAAGTTTATAATAATGAGGTGTATTTATATAGAACTTTTAAAACTAAATTACAAAGTGCTGGTACTACTAGAAATACTGTCATAAATCAACGTTAAAATTTAAGCATCTATAATCATGTAATGTCCTCAGCCTTTGAAATTACTAAACATCATTTTATCAACATTTTATCATTTTGCTAATAAAACTGCTTGAAGCATAAAATATATATAGTGTGTACGACATTAAAAGCAATGTTGCAATGTCAACATTGATTTGCTTTACAAAATCAAAATCAAATTCAACAGTGATTCAACCATCATCAATATGTCCGTGAAGGTTCTCGGTCATCCAGGTCATCTTGATCTCGGAGTGTTTAGTAGGAAGCAACTGGACTTCTTATCTTGTTTGAAGACGTTTCGCCTCTCATCCGAAAGGCTTCTTCAGTTCTGAGGGTCAGTGTGGGAAACCCAGGTATTTAACACTGAGTGGGTAGAGACAATCACCAACAAAGAGGACGTGTTTTGAAAACAACAGCCTCTGGGGTGCGGTCGTCTGGCTAGGCATCATGTGAGTCGTTAAGATAACATGAGCCCGGGTGTGAATCACTTGAGAGTGTTTGGCCCTCACCCCTGGTTTCGTGTGACACCTTGGGCTCACATGGACCCAGGTGTGTGTGCCCACACACACAGACCAGTACCTCTTGTTTGACTCCCACCACCCACTGGAGCACAAACTGGGGGTAATCCGGACACTACAAGACCGGGGCCAGAAGGTTCCCTCCAGCACAGAGGGAAAACAAAAGGAATTGACATACATCAAGACAGCACTCCATACATGCGGCTACCCTAAGTGGACCTTTGTCAAATCGTCCAAAAGGCGCCACAAAGAACCACCCAAGGCAGAAAGGGAAAAACGGAAGAACGTGGTTATCCCATATGTGGCAGGTCTATCGGAAAAATTCAGAAGAATCTTCCAAAAACACAAAATTCGAGTCAACTTCAAACCGGGCCAAACCTTAAGACAGCGACTGGTCCACCCCAAGGATAAAACACCTAGGCATAAGCTCAGCAATGTTGTGTATGCTGTTCAATGCACAGAGGAGTGCTCAGACCTTTATATAGGTGAAACCAAACAGCCCCTCCACAGACGCATGACACAACACAGGAGAGCCACCTCATCGGGACAGGACTCAGCTGTAGATCTGCATCTTAAGGAGAAAGATCACTCCTTTGAGGAGTGACGACTCACATGATGCCTAGCCAGACGACCGCACCCCCGAGGCTGTTGTTTTCAAAACACGTCCTCCTTGTTGGTGATTGTCTCTACCCGCTCGGGGTTAAATACCTGGGTTTCCCACACTGACCCTCAGAACTGAAGAAGCCTTTCGGATGAGAGGCGAAACGTCTTCAAACAAGATAAGAAGTCCAGTTGTTTCCTACTAAACACTCCGAGATCATCATCAATATGGATTTACCTGTAAATAAACGTTGAAATGCAGACTGGAGTATTTACATGGAGTATGCATGGAGGAGTTGCTGAAATCCTTGATTTTCTACTGGAAATGGACTCACATCAACTGTAATGAAATCACTGATGTCTGTCCTTATTGCCGTGTCTCCAGCACTTGACTGTGGAAGTTGTAATAGATGTAAGAGAGAATGGTGGTTCTGCAAGTGTCTTTGCTTCGTGCTTGTGTTAGCTGCAGTGTGTGGCAATGTTTTATTGCAGTGATTACATATTGTTCCTGTCTCGTATCTCAGCATCTTTGGGCGAAGGCGGGGTGACCCTGGACAAGTCGCCAGTTCATTGCAGGGCTCACACATAGAGACAAACAACCATCCACACCTACGGGCAATTTAGAGTGACCAATTAACCTAACCCCCAGTTTGCATGTTTTTGGAATGTGGGAGGAAGCCGGAGTACCCGGAGAGAACCCACACAGGCACAGGGAAAACATGCAAACTCCGCACAGAAATGCCCTGACCCGAAATCAAAGCAAGGACCTTCTTAATGTGAGGCGACAGTGCTAACCACTTCACCACTGTGCCGCCCTAGGGAGAAATATCAGAATTTTTCAATATCGAGAGATGTCGTAACACGAGATATTGTCACACCCCTAATAGGTATACTTATTTAAACATAACTGAAACCAGTTTTGGGAAAAAAAATAATTTGAGAAGTTTTTAATTTGGCTCAAATTCTATCTAAGATAATAAAGTGGCGAGGCTTATGACCTATAGTTGAGCCAACCACCAGGGGGCAATTGAGATGCTTTGGGGAGCTCTCTTGTCGTCCATGTTTAAATACATTCTGTGGTTTAAATAAACATGGAAAGCTTTGCATGCATGAAAATGATAATGAGACTGAGCCGTTTCTCAGAAGCTCCAATTATAGCTGGATTTAAGCTTGCATGTTGGATCAACGCCGTAGGTACCCTACGCAGTGCTGCACACCACAGTAAACCATAGTAAAATACAATTATGGCAAAACAAAGTACTCACATAAACGTACAAGTATTTAAAAAACCCTTCACAATAAACAACTTAACCAACATGAGTACATGTAATTCTGTGCTTCTGTTGTCATTCTTATGTACCTCCAAAAGTCAAGTACTTGGGGTCATCAATCTGATTTCAAGGGGTGGCCAGTGTCCCCAATGCGTCCTTGCGGACACACCCCTGCAACCAGTACTGTAAGTGTAATGTAAAGTGCATGAGATATGACTTTGGAACCCAGTCACTAGGGGTCACAAACCAGTGTATTTCTAGTGCTGGTCCGAAGCCTGGTGGCAAGGGTTGCATCAGGAGGGGCATCCAGCATAAAAACTGAGCCAAATTAAACATGCGAATCATGAAAACGAATTCCGGATCCGTAGGGCCCAAATTGACAATGACCGCCACCGGTGCTGTTGACAAACGAGGCACCAGCGGAAATTGGGCAACTTTGGTGGCAGGTTTGGTGTTAAGGAAAGAAACCTGGAAGGACAGATGGTGGATTTTGCAAAAAAGAATAGACATGGCTGTGGTGAACAGCCACTTCCAAAAGAAAGAAGAACCCAGTGTAACATTTAAGAGTGGAGGCAGGAGCACACAGGTAGATTACATTTTGTTTAGATGGTGCAATCTGAAAGAGATTGGAGACTGCAAGGTAGGGACAGGAGAGACTGTAGCCAGATAGCATCGAATGGTAGTGTGTAGGATTGTGGTTTGAAAGAGGAAGAGAGCAAAGGTAGAGGATCAAATGTTGGAATCTAAAAAAGGAAGACTGCTGTGAGGACTTAAGGAAGAGGTTGAAACAGGGTCTAGGTGGTCATGAAGAACTGCCGAATGAATGTATAACTACAGCAACAGTAGGGGAGACAGGTAGGGAGATGTTTGAGGTGTCATCTAGACAGAAAGATGAATGATAAGGAGACTTGGTGGTGGAATGAGAAACTACAGGAGAGTATTCAGAGGAACAGGTCAGATAGGAATAGAAGGAAATGCAACACAAGGTGAAATAGGAGGTGGAAAAAGGTAAAAAGAAGGCATATTGTGAGCTGTATGAGAGGTTTGACACTAAGGTAGGAGAAAAAGATCTGTATTGACTGAGACAGAAGGATCGAGCTGGGAAGGATGCGCAGCAGGTTAGGGTGATTAAGGACAGAGATAAAAATGTACTAACAAGTGAGAAGAGTCTGATGACAAGGCGGAAGGAGTATTTTGAAGAGCTGATAAATGAAGAAAATGAGAGGGAAAGAAAGGTGGAGGATATGGAAACTGTGGAACAGGACATTAGAAAGATTAGTAAATATGAAGTGAGAAAAGCTTTAAAGAGGATGAAAAATGAAAAGGTATGGAAGGTAGCGGTATGAAATTGAAAAGTTTTTGACAAAATTGTTAAACATGATCTTGCACAATGAGAAGATGCCTGAGGAATGGAAGCAAAGTCTATTGGTGCCAATCTTTAAGAATAAGGGTGATGTACAGAGTTGTAATAATTACAAAGGGATAAAGCTGATGAGCCACACAATGAAGATTTGGGAAA